>NIPQ01107436.1:0-16085 GCA_002806875.1 Lepidotrigona ventralis hoosana | reverse complement strand
CCCCCCCCCCCGAATTAATTAATTTTTAAGATTAAAGCTCGGCCAACGGCCGCGCACGGAACTCGAGATAAGTCCGTGAGGTGCAAGCGACGAAGGAAAAAGGGGGGGAAAAATTCTCCCTTGGCCAGCGGTGAATACCAGCCGGCGAGCCGTCAACTCGCGTTAAGCAACCGATCGTCGGCGTTTAATTATAAACCGGCCGGCGATAAATATCGGCGCGTCTATTAAGCAGTGATTACAAAGCGCCGGCATCGGTAGGAATTAATTGCTGGCTCTGCACCGATGGCAACAATCGTGCGACGCGAAGAAGGAGAGCCTCGGTCTGTGAAGAGAAGAGAGCAGGCAAGGGCCAGCAACCGCGTAACCACAGCCATGATACCGTTTAGCCACGATTTATCATGGCGACGCTGGTCGACCGATTTATCGGCGAGTCGATTTTTCTCGCGGCGTTGCCCTGAATCATTTTATCACCGGATTTTGTACGCATACTTGTTCTATATGCATATAACATATGTGTAGTACGTATAATACATGTATACATAAATATATAATATATGTATATATATACAAATATAAACATACATATGTTTGTTACAATAATTTACTACAGTAGTTATAATAATTGTTTATATCTGAAAGAAATTTTAAAATTGATATTTGTCTATATGATGTTGGTATTGATCTCTGTTTCTGAATATAGTAATAGTTTCTATTTTTCTATTTTACAAAATTGTCTTATCTGGTATCATTTATCTTTTGAATTCTTTTTTTTTCTTCTTTTTTCGTTCGCCTCTATCTATGTATTATAGTAGGATATAAATAACTGAAACGAATTAAAATTTATTTCAAGACAAATATTTGTAAATTAATTATTTATTTTGCAACTACAGAATTATTTAAGAATTATTATAACATAATTCTCTCTCTAGTAAAATCAGTATGAAATTAATATAGCTGCTCCAAATCTTTGGGGTGTTTATTTTACAACTAGAAAATTATTTTCTTCCTCTACTCAAACAACCCTATCATTACTATTAAACAGAACCGTCGAATCTCCATTAAAAATCAAACCTTTCATCAAAAGCATCTATCTCTATCTAATCTTCTAATAAATCTACAGAAAAACTGCATCGATATGAAGTAAACACTCTCTGATGTGTTTATTTTATAACTACAAAGTTATTCTCCTACTCTACTCAAACAACCCCGTCACCATCATTCTACATTTTAGACTAAACCTAACCATCTATCTAGTAAATCTACGGAAAAACAACATCGGTATAAAATTAATATCTGCCCCAAATTTTTGAACACCCTCTAATTACAAAGTTATTCTCTCAAACAACCCCATCGCCATCACCATTCTACGAATTAAACGTCGAATCTGCATTATCGTTCAACATCATTGACTCTGCGAACCTTCGTTAAAAATCGAACACCTACCTAATCCTCTGTCTAGTAAATCTACAGAAAAACTGCATCGATATGAAGTAAACACTCTCTGATGTGTTTATTTTATAACTACAAAGTTATTCTCCTACTCTACTCAAACAACCCCGTCACCATCATTCTACATTTTAGACTAAACCTAACCATCTATCTAGTAAATCTACGGAAAAACAACATCGGTATGAAATTAATATCTGCCCCAAATTTTTGAACACCCTCTAATTACAAAGTTATTCTCTCAAACAACCCCATCGCCATCATCATTCTACGAATTAAACGTCGAATCTGCATTATCGTTCAACATCATTGACTCTGCGAACCTTCGTTAAAAATCGAACACCTACCTACCTAATCCTCTGTCTAGTAAATCTACGGAAAAACTGCATCGATCAGAACTGCCGTCTCGAACTTCACAGAGTTCGAGCTGTGTTCCCCTTTGGCTCGGAGCTGGTGGCTCGGGTGTCGGGTGTAGGACGACGATACGGAACGTGAGTAACGGGAATTTGAAGGTGAATGCTCGGGCAAATTGCGAATTACGATACGACGGCGTCGCCCGTTGTACCCGTCTACATACGTTTCGCGCGTACGTACACGTACATCGTCTCTCTTTCCGCGAGCTCTCTCTCTCTCTCTCTCTCTCTCTCTCTCTCTGTACTTGGGCGCAGCACGCATCGGCGAGTAACCGAGTAACCAGTAATTGACTTGGTACGAGACCGGCGTCTCGAATGTACGTAGATCAGGCGTGTTCGAGCAGGAAAAATGAAAGAGAGAGAGAGAGAGAGAGAAAGAGAGGGAAGACGGGCGCGACTGGCGAATACGAAATTTCCTTTCGAAGCTTTTTCGTTCGAGGAATTTTCGAGGGAAAACGTGGTCTAACCAGGCCGAGGCTGGTAAGAATAAATTCTTGGCGGAATAGTTCGGTAGTGCTCGAGGAATCCACGATTCGCAGGAAGGGGTGGCTGCCTTAATGGCTTCTCTTATTACCACTGCCCGTTTCGCGTAATTGTTCGCCTTTTTTCTTTTTTTTTTTTTTAAATCTTCTTTACCTTCTTGTTTCTTTCTCGCGGTTAAAGCGTGCAGGAATGTTTCGCGTGTGAGTTTCGTATTAGAAATTGGCATTGAAGGTAGATCATCGTTCGAAATAGGCGATTGAATCGAGCGATGAAAGATAAAAGATAGCTGAAAGTTTGACTTCGAGTTGACTCTTACTTACTGCATCTCTGTGGATATTTTACTTTTTATTTTTATTTTGTTTTTTTTTTCAACACAACACAATCATGTTAAGAGCAAATATTTAAGTATGAATTTAAATGATATTTAAGAACTATGTATTTCAACGATGAGGAAGGGTGGAAGACAACAAACGTTAAATGTTATAATACGAGGAAATTGATCTTTTTAACTTTCGATTTTGATTCGTCGCACAGTTTGTAATTGCAATTCCGAATTTTAGATTAGATGTTTGATAACACATTGTGTATATATAAGCACCGATTAAATTTTGATTACATCATTTACATGTATGCATGTCCATTAGCAGTTTGTCTGGCTAATTCTGAATTGTGCACCACGCGCATATTAATGCGATATAAATTATTTGCTGAACAATATAATTCTATGTACACGCGATCATCATCCAATTACGTGTGGAATAAAGTGCGGTAAGCAAAATACGCTTTCGAATTTCCTGTTGGCGCATAAGCATTCACAGTCTGTCGATAATAACTGAAACATTCTCGTTAAACGAGGGAAATTTAACAAATCTTAACATTGATCCTAATATTCGAAGCGAAAGAAATTTCAGTAAAAGAGAAAAAAATAAAAAAATCGTACAGCGGATTTTGAGGGATTGTTGCATAGATTTTTACGATTTTTACGAATAATTTTTGAGAATAAAAATATCTTTAACTTTCTATCTGCACGTCTTTGGAAAAGAACAAACTTAGAGACTTTGCGCTTCAAAGCGAAAGTTGCGACAGTTTAGAATATCAACAATTTCTCATCGTTGTTGGCTCAGTTTATACATCGATCTTTAATAATTTTCTTCGTTCATACACGAGGGGCTTAAACAAGTGTGTAGGTTCAGTTAATTGAACGTCGTCTGAAATTTCGTTCAAACAAATGAAGCCTGTGTTGTAGATACAAGTTTCAGCCGATAAAACGAATCACGCGTCGAGATCGTTCGGACAATAATTCCTTCGTTTTCGAAGCACACAGTCGCCATAGACGGATTCAGGAGGAACCGGAAGCCACGTGTTTCCTGATGAATATTTACCGGGCTTTATCAAAGGCAGTTTTCACACTGTGTGATACACGCGATCGGAGGGAGGTGGACGAAAGCAAAATCCGCGAGTCGTCCTGCCACGGACCACCATAAAATCAATAATGCCAGGTTTCGCGAGGCCAATACAACTCTCGACGAACATTGCAGCCCTCTAATGCAGAAAGAGAGAGAGAGAGAGAGAGAGAGAGAGTGCAGCCTGCACAATGGAAACAGAATGAATCTACCGATTCTCTGTTTAATGGGCATTATCGCGAAATACCTGTTTAATCTTTATTCCATCGGTGATGATTTTCATTTCGATGGACCTCTTCCTGTCGGATGTGAGCAAAATATTGTAGCAAGCCTGGAGATCGTCGCACATGCAAGAAATCTGTTAGATAATTTTGTGCATCTCTTTATAACAGAGATAAATGGGAATTTCATATTTAAAAGAGGCACACATTTTTTTATATTAAAGAGAGACATGCATTTTAATATATCAAGATTAGGGCAATTTTTCTGAAATATTTTTTTTACAAGAATTAAATAAACATATTTTTAAATTTAATATACTTAAAAAAAAAGACACATATTTTTATAATTAAAAGGGACATTACGTTATAAAGGAATAATTTTTTATAAAATACAAGAATTACGTATTTTTGTGAGAGCTTCGTATTGAAAAAAATGCTTCGTATTGAAAAAAATGAAAATTTCATATATAATAAAAAGATGAACGATCAAGCAACAGTACGAGAAAGATATACTTAAACAGATTACACGTAACCGGAATAGAATATACGGGGTAATATTTTATTTATTCCATTATATTATATTTATCGAACGAATGGTGCTTACATCATCGGCGAATAAAAGGAACTACAGCACCGTGACAAAGTTCATCTTTAGAAATTCAATTTAATTTATAGTTATACTATGAACAACGTAAGAATACCCGCGAACAAGTAGGCAGGCGTAAATCAAACTTCGTCGCAATTTAAACGCAACTTTCATTGCAACTTTCTTCTTACGTCACTCTCGTTTTCAACAGCTTACGTAAATGTTGTAACTATTCGAGACAGGCGGCCAATATTCCACGAGATACGAATATAATATGCCGCGTCCTTTCTGTGGTACAGATTCCTCTTTTCTTGTTTTTCTTTTTTTTTTTTTTTTTTTTTTTTTTTTTTTTCTTTTTATGATAACGGGTCGTGATTTAAGCGACTTGGGGAAGGACGAAAGTAAGGGTGAATCGCAATTCAACGAGAGTGTAGAATACGCGACTCGGAATTTCACGGTAAAGTAAATACGAGTTATCTGAGCGATTTTTCATGTTAATGCCCGCGTTGAATGTTGGAAAAGTTTCGAGCGTAATTCAGAAATCGACAGAGATCCTTTAACTTTCGATCTACCGTAGCGATAATCGCCAGCAATTGAAATAACGTTTCAAGTGGCTATTATTTTTTATTTGAAAAAAAGATTAAAACACAGAAACTGGAAGTTTCAAGAGAATTGCAATTTTCCATTTAGTAATTATGTAACATTATTTATTAGTTTCACTCGCGTTGATCCACTTAACATTTCAGTTATGACAAAAAAGTTTCAATAGTTTCTTCCTTACTCGTAACATTCCGATAAAGAACAGGTATAAAGTGGATTGAAATTTGATGTCTCGTTTTCGAGTGAGAATTTTTTGACAAAGAGTATAAAAAAGAATTTTTTTTTTTTTTAATTTTTAAAACGTACAGGTTTCATTTTCACGAGAGGAAATAATTCATTTATATAACGTTGATCGATTAATTTTTTTCAAAAATTGAAGTATGAATAATTTTATGAAAATTTGCGCGAACAATGAGACTGTAAGGTATAGCGAAACACGGCGAAATTATGGTAGAAGCGACTGTAATTTATAAAAATGTATATAAATGTAGCAACATTTTATTAAACGTTTTACGTAACGGAAAGGGAAATTTTTCTGTGTACATGATTTTCAAGCTTGTTATTTTTAGTTATTTCATATTCACCACGTTATACAATCGACTTTACGTAACGATCGACGGTTTCAATTTATTTTCGTGAAAATGATTGTGCACTGATTGTTATTAATGGAAGATATTCTGCTCGAGTTTTGCTTAAATATTTAAACGGGACGAGCTTGATTTAATCGAAGTTTAATTACATCGTTCATTTAAAAAAAAAAAAAAAAAAGAAACGTCAATCTCCAATCCATTTCGAAAACTTGTATTCCACTAATTCTTTTGTTTAATAAGTGTACAGTGAAAATTTAAAATCAAAATAATTCATTATTGTAATTGTTAAACTGCAGTGGATGCGGGAACCTCTCACATACCGGATGAAAAATTGTCGATATTGCAAACTCTTGTAAATTCGCGAGGAAAATAGATACTTTCTATAAACACATTACAAAATACTTCGAATCCACTGTGTGTTACAAAATTCATTTTAAACACAAAGATACTCCCGATGTTTGCAAAAAGTTACTCGAGAAAATCCTCTTTTACTCAGCAATTTAAAAAAGAAAAGAAAGAAAAGAAAGACTGGATATAAACCTATATATAAAAATTTCTCACTTCATAAAGCTTTTAATTTTTTCCAACCAATGGAAATCGACAAACGAACGGGAAAAGGGAAATTCCAAATAAAAATTTCCTGCTTCATAGAACGTCTGTAACTCGTGAAAAAACTCGAGAAGCAAACTCTAGAATTCCATTTTTCCAAGGAACATCGTTTCCGGAAACGATGTCGAATGAAATTAGGGAATCTACGAGTAGAGGAAGAACGTACGCTCCTCGAACTCGCGACGAACACGTAACGAATGCACTTTCGTTATTTCCCGCGTTGCTCGAGAGCCATTTCTCGCCCTGCGGACGTCCTTTCGGGCGATTGTTTCGTCGTCGGAGGTTTCTCGTTTCGAGCACCCGGACGAGCTCGACCACGGAATTTCGATGTCGAACTACGGCCAGATTGGAAAATCCAGCTGGATATCGGCCATCGAGCTGAATTTTCACCGTGCCGCCGAGGCCACGGAGAAGTATCAATACACACACACACACAGATACAAGCTGGCCAAATATTAGATTTCCACGCGGGTGTAATGACAAACAGCAACAGCGTGCGTGTCCCGCTCGCGCGCGAACGTAAATAACATTTTTCTCTTCTGGCTAAATAACGTTGCATCTACGGCTATAAATCGTGATTCCGGGGAAACAGCTCGAATACGCGAAACAGAGGGTACGAAGGTTTGATGGAATGGTAATATTGAACCATCGACTTCGATCGGGTCGAAACCGAAAAGCACCCGCCGTTAATTGACGGCGAGAGTTGCTTAAATTTAAACGATCTACTTGGGCAAATTCAATTGAGCTTGACTTAGAATTGCGATTTAGAACGATTATGCAGCGGTGTTTTGGTAACAATGGTATACAGTCGGATCACTCCTCGAATTTGGCTAATTCTAGGCGAGACAGGAGGGAATAATCAACAGCAATAATAAAATAATAGAGAGAATGACAAAAAAAAAAGTAATTAAAATTTTTTCGTGAGATGCTTCGTTTTCGAGAAAATCGAGTTCGAAAATTTATATATGAGATACATCTTCAAATTTAGCTAATTCTGGACGATACAGGAGAGAACAGTTAACAAGAGTAATAAAATAATAGAGAGAGTAATTAACAAAATGATTAAAATTCGTTTGTAAGATCTTTCGTTTTCCAGAAAATTAAATTGCAAAATTTATCAGTTGTGTCTATCTGAATTTAGCTGATTAGCAGACGAGACAGGGAGGAATAATTAACATGAATAATTACAATAGAAAGAATAATAAAAAGAATAATTAAACAGAAATGAATAGTTAAAATTGTTTTGTAAGATACTCCATTTTCGAGAAAATCGAGTTTGGAAGTTTGCCAAGTATACTTGAATTCAATAAATTCCAGACGCGATAGAAGAGAATAATTAAGGGGAATAATAAAGTAATAAAAAAGGATAATCAACAGAAAAGAATAATTAAAATTCTCTTTGTAAGATGCTTCGTTTTCGAGAAAAATCGAGGTCGAAAATTTATAAACTTTTGAAGGCAAGTTTTAAACTTTGAAACAAGTTTTGTCGAAACTCAATTTTCGAAAATGAAGCTCTAAATGAAAAAATTTCATTCTACATTTTCGATTTTTTTTTCTTTTTGGCGTAGAACAACCTGCTCTGTTAGTTATTCATTCTAGAATTAGTTGAATTCAAATATTATATATATATAATATTTGAATATATATAATTCAACATTTGATAAAATTTGAAACTCTATTTTCTCGAGAAATTTTTTTCATGGAGGAATTTCTTGGCTATCTCCGTTATTTATGAAAAAAACTGTTTAGTATAGAGGGGACTATAGTATGAAAATAATAATTTTTTTTTTTTAGAAATTTCAGTTTCACCTCCACTTTTTTAAGTAATATAGTTCAAGTTACGTGGTTCACCCTATACAATAGCAATGTAAAAAAAAAAAGAAAATGAGACAGGGTGAACTAATTTTCATTCATTTTTTTAATTGCAGGATAATAATATTTATTATTGCGATGTTGTTTGAACGTAATATTCCACGTTCCACGCAAATTTTTATAGCTGAATGTGAATCTCAACATCGCAATCCAGATGGGAATAACTTGAACGGCAAATTACGAGAGGAAATATATTTAGCGAGTAGAAAGAAGAGTAACGCTAATGCAAGGCAGTATTAAGGTTAATTACCAACTCTATTAAGGTTAAGATCTGATAAGTTTTTGATATGAATTGATCGCTACCAGCGTTAATTTGTAAATGTTAGAGAGAGATCGTGCATCTCGCAATCAACAAACGCTAAATATTCTCCGTGTATTTTAGTATTTAATGTCCTTAAATTAAATTGAAAGAAACAATGATAATCTCGAAGAATAGAGAGAGAAAAAAAAAAGAAACAAGTCACTGCAGGCAAAATAAATTAGTTTCCCACCGCGCGGCGAAGTGCCAAATCTGTTTCTCAGTCTCTCGGAAGACGAAGAAGTTAATTTAATCTCGCAACCATCGTTTTCGTCATTCAATTTCCAGTTATTTTCAACATTCGAGAACTTGTACCGACGAATTGAGAAACTGAAGATTACCCAAGTAATTTCCGTCAAATTGTTACACGCACTTTTATTATTTCCAATTGTTCAACGCAAAAAAACAGAAATTCAAATTTGCGAAATATTTGTCGAAGGATTCGATCTCTTCGCCAGTTGATCGAAGGCTCGAACTCTTAACTAAGCAATCGATCTGTACGCGTGGACCTCGAGGCTCGTACTTCCTGTCACCGTTATGCTAGTATTTGATATCGCGGCGCGGCAATTAATTAGAGCCGTTGAAGGAGCGTAGCTTATCGCGAGAAGCTGCAACTCCCCCAGGAAAGTATAGCTTCCAGTTAGGTTTAATCTGAAATTCTGGAAAGCGCCGGTGTATATTCACGCCGCGTAACGAGCCCGCATTAATTAAGTTCCGCTTCCGTCCGCGAGCCGGAAGCAACGAAGAAAGTTTCGGCGGCCAGTTAACCACCCCCTGACCTCCGCAATGCGAATTTCACCGCCGAAATTCTCCCACCTCTGCGTGGACGGATTTTAATCTGTACGAATCGGCTTATTATTACTTATTATTTGTGTGTAATTGAACACTGGAGTCGATAATTTCATGTATTTCGAAACGATAACGATTAAAATGAATAGATCTGTACGGAAGTCATTATTAATATTGAGAAAGATACTCCAACATTTAAATTTCATAGTTTTGTTTTATTATTAATTTATTAATTTATTCAATTCTGCTATTTATGTTTTTACTCAATGATTTAAATAACACGAACATTGGAAGCTACAATAACTTAGACTTCTACAATTTTGAATTTCGTCATTGATCTCCACCGAAGAGAACGTGGAATGCGAAATGAAATAAGATTTCTTAAATACAAATGGCCAAACTTGTCCATAGCCTTGAACCTCTTCCAAGCACTCTTTCAGTCACAAAAAAAAATCGATAAATCAATAAGTAAAACAATTATAAATCAAAACGCGTAAAAAAAATAAATACATGGGAAGTTAATCGTAATAAAATCACCATCAGACTATCGTCGTTCGATTTAACCTCGTGATCGTGACTCCTCGCGGTCGGAATAGTTGGTTAAACAACGAACGTGTTCGTAAGCGCGTTTTGTCGTAAACCGATGCGAACAGCAAAAAACTATTACGATCGTATTTTTAATGTCTGGCGGTGTACACGAAAGGTTGTAGATGTTGGCATTCCTCGCGATACCGTGGATTCCAGCTTTTCCGTTAATGAGAATAATTAGCGGCCTGGGGTCGTTGTACGTTGCATACAACACGGCTTTAAGGTCGCGCTGAAGTCTCCATTGAATCGAACGTGGGACTCGCCTGCCGCTTTCCAGTTTCCGGGATCTCTCTCGCGATTAAGCTAACGCGATCTGACATACGTGACTGCGCCACGTGTTGGACCACGTTAACTACACGCCTGCCTGTATCGTTTAATTACTGTCATTCGGTGTTTCCCCGATTCTTTCTTTCTTTCTTTCTTTCGAACACTGTTACCCTGTAATTTTCGTCGCGAGTCCGAGAGAGAGAGAGAGAGCTTGGATTATTCTCGTTCTCGCGTCTAATGAGTTTAAAATTATCGCCGCTCATTGCTGACCGCGCGATCATTAACCAACGCGAGATTGTCGCATCGAATCGATCGAGAGCTCTCCTACGCTTCGTCGATTTCACACGTGGAAATTACCGTGGCCATTTACGTATCATGCGTTTTGAAAGAACTCGTCGCGAACGATTCTTGATCGTGTCGTCTCCGCGACCTATCTGACGGCTAGTTGAAAATTGGCGAGTCACATAAATTCACACGTTTACACTTCAGCTTCTTTTTTTTCTTTTTCAATAAACGCATGTTTACGTTTATTTATTAAACGTAAAGAAATAAAATTTACATATAATTATACAGGCCAAAGGACGTTGACAAAATTCAACAGAAACATACATACACAAAGTAAAGTCTGTATATAGTTATATGGATCAAACATACATACGTACATATGGAAACAAATATACATATGGAAACAAATATACATACATAGTGAGTATTAACAAAATTCAATATATAATTATATATAATTATACAGACTATATATAATTATACAGACTAAAGGGCAATTATACAGACTATATACAATTATACAGACTAATTATATATAATTATACAGACTAATAAAAACTATTTAATATATAATTATATATAATTATACAGACTATATATAATTATACAGACCAAAGGGTATTAACAAAATTCAACAGAAACACATGTACACAAAATGAAGTCTATGTATAATTATGTAGATCAAACACATATGCATACATACAGAAACAAACAGTCATACATAGTGAGGATATATAATTAAATAGACCAAAGGGTGTTGACAAAATTCAACAGACAAACTTTAATAAGTCACTTTCTCTGTGAATGATTATCGCTGAAAGTCGTTGAAAAATTTGTGAGGAATAAAACGTTCTTTATACATTAGTTGAAAGAAGCTGTTAGGAGAGATTGTTCTCGAGGTACGCACGAATTGAAGAAAATTGATCCGACGAGCGCAACTCGTGCCGACACCAGAGGTCGTTTAATTGGCAGGTCGGCAATTAGGCGATTAATTAAGCACGGTTAAGGCATAAGGCAAGAGGAACGAATGGTAGACTCTTTTTGCGTAATAATGCTCGTGGCAGTGAACCTGAAGTCGGTGCCACTTTGCTTCTCACGTCAGCCACGAGAAACTGTTCTTCTCAAGCGGGGGAAAAAACAGAGTTTGATGCGTCTACACAGACGATTGTCCCGTTCGTTTGATCCCCTTCTGCATTCACACAGCTTGGCTTTCGCGTCTTCTTCGGTTTCTTCGGTTCATGATCTTTACCTTTATACATTTTATACATTTATTTTATTTCGTATGTTTCTGATACGTTTCTGTTTATTTAAATTTCGCGCGAAATTTAAAGAAGAAAAAATGTACGAAGTGCATAAGTGTGACTTTCTTTTATGTAAAATACATGGAATAGTTCTCAAATAGTCTTTTACTCTTGTTCATAGAAATATGAAATTGCATAAAACATTTCACAGAAATCGTGACGGTGAAAGTCTAGTGACGACGAACGAAAACGAATACTTTCTTGTTGATTGAAGAGCAGTAAACATTTTTTTTATTCAACATTTTTTGTACCACTAGATTTGATCTCATACAAGGGAAAATAAAGAAAAGAAAGACAGGAAGGATTTTTCTTGTCAAATTCTTTGCAGCCTTTGCAAATTGCTCTCAAAGCAAAGGTTTTACCACTTTGAAATTTAGTAGACTTTGAAACAATACAATTAGAAATACATTTCGTTCGCCCAACTAAATTCTTGCAGCCTTAAAAAAAAAAAAGAAAAAGACAGAAAATCGACGTTCACGTCGATAAATACCCAGTTCATCGAATTATTCTACGAATATCAGACTCTCGTTTCGCCCGGTTTAAACAAAACTGCAAGCCCCTCCGAAGGCAAAAAACATGTTTAAAAATTCACCGATTTACCAACGATCGGGGATTCGATTTAAACCGATCGATTAATTCCTGTTTCGAGTACGAAGAACAATGCTTATGCAAATCCCAAGCGGATTCTCGGCTGAAATCTCGTGTTTTTTCCGAGCTACGGTTTAATTTAATACCGAAATACGACTCGAATTGGTTTATCATCCACGAAGGGAAAGACCGCGAGCAGACACAAGTATGTTTGCCCAAGTTCTCGTTTCGTTGTCGTTCGAATTTACTCTCTTTATTTCGTAGAATAAACGAGTCATTGAGAAGTCGCATCGATCAAGTTCGAAATTGAAGAGCAAAGATTTCCCAATTCTGCGAATTGATGATCGAACAATGATCTTACATACGAACGATAAAATTACGGAATATAATGGCGCGAAAGGAGAAACATGTTTTGGCTTCTGAGAGGCTTTTTAAATTTTATTCCAGGGAGAAACTCGATCTTGATTGAATTTAGAAATATTATTGTTTCACAGTTAAAACATTGATCGTTTCATTTTGTAATCGTACATCAATATTACCACTTGTCCGAGAGTTAATAAATTAGCCATTTTTAAAGTTTTTCGTAAACGTCGAAATACTTACGTGGCAATTTGATCCTGTTCTTCACAGATAATTCGTTTTATTCATTAGCCCTGGCCACCCAGCCTTCTCTGGTTTCCTTTTCACTCGACTCCCTGTTTTTCGTCTTTCTCTTTCTCTTTCTCTTTCTCCTTCTCTCATCCCGTTTATTGCAGTGCTCCGGTGGATGCTGCATTCCGCTAGTTACGTTCGCAAACGCTCGAATTTCTCCCTTTATTTTTCCACCAACAAACGTCCAACATTTTCCCAACGTTTGCCCCTTCTTTCTCTCCTTTGTCCCTCTGTTTTCGTTGGCGGGCATTTCGATGCTGGCGCGCGACCGGAAACCAAACCGGGGGGACTGTTCGATTCGATTGTTTACCGATCGAAAGAAAAATCGATTGGAACGCGATGGCCCACATTCCGACCACATTTCAACCCCTCTGGATTCGTTCTGTTCCTCTCTTCTCTCCCTCCTCCCCTCTCTCGTTTGAATATTTACAAGAAGCACGGCCCCGGTCATCGTTCGGTGTTCGGTGTTCGTTTCCACCGGTGGAAAATTTTTATTAGAAACGCGAATATCGATATATGTGTTCCCTTTATCGGATGTTTCTCAAGTTTCTATTGTTCCTACGTGCAATTTCGTTCAGTTTCTTTCGTCGGACATTTTTCTTTTATCGCGCGTCATACAAAACGCAGAAATTACAAAAAAGAAAAAATTCTTACAAGATTTTTTTTTCCGTTAAAATTTAATTTAATCTACGGTCGACAATGGTGTCTTTCGTTTCAGACAATTTTGGAATGAAATTTTTATTAAAAGCATCGACCGAATGTTTCCAGATTTAAAACACACTGTCGTATATATTAGCTCATTCTGACTTTGTGGAAAAATAGTACCACAAGTGTCATTCTTTAAAAACGAGGTAATAGCGACGTAATAAAAATTTTATTATTGTGATTTTTGTATTAAAGTTCAAAGTAGAACACAGTATAATACAATACAATGAATCCTTTTCAGTAATTTCTTTGTTCGTATATTTTAACACTAAACCTACCGAAATGGTCAAAATGACCATTTGAATATTTTTTGTTAAATATTTTATAGATTTCTGGAGACTTGAATGATTCTTCTTAAAATACATGAATAAAAGCTTGTGTACCCTATTGTATTATAAAGATTTTCTGCTTCTATCACTTCAACATCTCTGACGGAAATTTTATGCTTTAGTTTTATGCTTTCGGAAGTTCTTAATGTTACTCACTCGATATTAATTGAAATTTTCACGGCTCGAAGTAAATGCCGTTCCACTATAAAGTTTAACTTCATGCACACTCTCTTCAACTTGAAAAATTTGATCATTCCTGTGACTTTCCCCTCTGAACTTTTCTCGATCGTAAATCCTCCTCCCGTGGCTTTAAAATATGTTCACAGCTTTCGGTAAACAAATAAAATCCACTATCACAGATGAGAATTTATTACTCAACTTCGAATTCTTTCTGTTTCCACGCTCGATGATTCACGTGCTTCAGCTTCGTTTTTCGTCCCTACGTTCTGATCGTAGTGACTTTTCTATCAGAAACGTGCGTAGCGTCGCCCCGTTCGCTCTTACATAATTTACTTATGAGACATTTATTATATAATTTATCGAGACACGCCTGAGAGAGGCCGATTGCGTAACTTTCTACACGAGGCTTGATTTGCCGCGTAGAGAAATGAATTACGCGTTAGAATGCCTCGTAATATTCTAACGCCTCGACTTCACGTTCCACAAGTGTATGTGTGTGTGTGTGTATTTTAACTCGTGCTTGAGATGTGCTTAAGATGTTCGCGAAAATATGGAAATTATTTTTTCAAGTGTCAGGTTTAAGCGTCAGGATGAAACACGCGCACGTCTTAATCCTGACGCTGTTTCCTGGCTAAAAAGCTTTTTCTCTTCTTTTTTCTCCTCTTTTAACTTCGTTCGTTCGAGTATCGAGGAAATGTGCCATCCACATTGTTGCATGTTCTAAAAAGTTTTTTTGCTATATCCCCTTTCGTTTTTTTAATTTGGTCGCGTTCGTCGAAAGTTTTTCTTCTTTGGAAAAATATTCTGTGGCTCGTTTTTATTTCATTTTATGTCGAAGTAAACTTTATCTTAAATACCATCGTTGTTGTTAAAAGCTTCCTGCTGCTTTTTTTTAAATTTTTTTTAAGATTTTTTTTTTTGCTTCCTTTAGATTTATTAATTTTCTAGTCTCCAATCTCTCAGAGTTCTTCTATGTCAGTCACAGTCATGTTATGTTGCTTCTCGAATTTCTCCTTTAAATGTAGCTTTCGTAACTTTCGTTTAGTTTTCCATTTAATTTCAGTAATGCATTCTTTCATTTCCCTCGCCGTAGCATTTTCTCCAAAAAAAAAAAAAACTTTCTCAATTTTTCAACACTTTCGTGAACGACGTAACGAGTCCTTTATACTAGTTTAATATTATTCTTGAATGTTGTTAGTTTGGAAATAACACAGGTGCGAGTTGAAATTGAAAAGTAATCAAAGCAATAAATACTGACAGCATAGTAAAGAGAATGAGCCAATTTCTTTACTCTTCGAAGCTTTCAAAAAACGTAAAAATGTTTTGGATTGCTTAATGGAGTCTTTACTATATTATACCAGTTTTTAAATCAAACCTTTAAAAGGTTTCTCAGGCAGAATAAAAGTTTGCTTCAAAAAATTCGCGAGTGAAATTTCAGTGAGCATGTTGACGTTTCAATTTGTGGGAATTTATTGAAAATAAAAAGACTTTTGGACGTGAGCGTGCATATTTTCCTCTTTTATTTTCCTTGTGTGTAATAATGTATTATCATTACTATTATATATTAATGTAAATTAATAAAACTTTTATATTAAAATTAAAGTAAAACTTTCTTATTTTTTCAGTCGCGTATTTCTTTATTCCTTTTTAGATATTACGTACTAGAAATTGTATTATTCAACGCTTTGTCTACATATCTCGATCGTTGATCGAGGTATTATTACCGTGCACGTATAATAATTGCAATTAATTTAAAAAAAAAAATTTCAAATATCGCAGAGTTAATTACCTAAAATACCTTTCCTTTAATTATTTTTCGTAATTTGTGTTCCAGATTTCTGATCGAAATAATTGCATTACGTTCAAGCCTGAACGTCGTGC
>NIPQ01107400.1:0-16170 GCA_002806875.1 Lepidotrigona ventralis hoosana | reverse complement strand
GGGGGGGGGGGAAGGTGAAGAGGGATCCGAAGGGTGAAACGCGCAGTTGAACGTTGCCGTGGATGCGTAAATCACTCTTTCACGGTTCTTTCACGCCCGTGTTACATAACTAATTCGTGGAGAGATCTCACTTTCGCGGACTCGTTCGAAGGTGGAACATGCTGCGTTTCTTGAAAACTCCGAGCCTCTTTTGGATCTGGGGACAGGAAATTTTGGAATGACGATGACTGTTGGTAGCTCCAATTTATCAGACTTAATAAAGTGAAAACACGACGTTGCGTGTCTATCCGTACGAAATGCAAAAATTGTCGCCCGTCGTTACGTCGACGATTTGCTTATTTGCTCAACTACGATTTCTCTAACGGTGTTACAAATGGCCTCTTGCCGTCACTTGTTAAGAATTCGGTCAAAGAAAAGAGGGTATCGTATCATTTATTTTCATCGGGAACATGAGTACCTGATGCTTGCGGTAGATAACTCGTTTTCTCTTTCTCGATTTCTTCAATTCCGTGAAATAAATCCATTTGTAAGTTGATCCAGACTCGTTACCACTACGCTAGTTAACATTCGTAGGACGTAGTAATTTCTATATAAAATATCTTGAATTTCTCATCGCATTGAGTTAAGTAAATTTTCGAGGCATGATACTACGGTACAACGATAAATACAGAAAGAAGAAAAGAAACTATATAAGATCTCGTATCTCGTGCAACCAATTAAAATAAATACGGTAGCATCCTTGTTACATCGTCCGATATTCGTGCGGTATCCACGCGAAGGTATAACCTTTTTCAGCGGGCTAGAGTCTCAGCTAAAAATTCAACGAATCTTCGCAGAATTTCCGCCTTGCATCCTCGATACGCTTAATGTTATACCATTCATTCGAAGAGTCCTCCACGAAACGTAGTATGTAGTAGCTACGGCGTTGTCCCGGCGAACGAGAACGAGAGGCAGGAAAGATCGCTGAATCGAGAAAGGGGAAAGGATGAGAGGAAACTAAAAGAACGAGAGGCATAAACAGGCAGAGACGAAGTGAGTCCAATCTATCGGCTCCTACTTGTAACAGGGAGGATGTACCTATCTACTCTACTCCCGCAGCGTTGATCGTACAGAGAGAAAGAGAGTTAGAATCTCTCTTCCTTCTGCCCTTTCTCTATCGTTCGATGTCTCCGTCTCTTCTTTTGCATATTGCCTCTCGCGTCCACGCGGTTAACTAAACTTAATACACACCGTGTGTGCATGGAATGTGCGCATTCTCCGCGCCCGACCAGAGGATTTCCCCACCCATCGTTAATTTCCCGAACATCATAACGATGTCCCAAGGTAATTTGAAAATCCTCATTATCGCCGAACCGCGGTGGGAGTCCCCGCGCGCGTGAACACAGTCTACGGTGTAACTCCTTTTCGTGATCCTGAGCCGTGGATCCTGAATACCGATAGCCAACGATGTTCGTCACACCGCTCGAGGGAGTGTCGCTCGGGCTCGTATAATTCATTACGCGAAAACCGGAGGACGGTCACGAACAACGGATTCATTAAGAAGCAGTTGGCGCACCGATCGATTTAATCAGCGGAGAATATGGTTTACGATTGATACGGGATGACACTTTATCAGCGAGTAATCTGGATGAATATCTCGGTTCGGCTTAAATCCCTGAATCGCCCGACGTTTCAACGATTTAACATTGCTAATTGGCGACACCGGTTGAATCCGATCCCCGGCGATCTGTTTCGATCGTTTATTCGTCTGTCGGTGAATTTCCTCGGATGTTTAGATGTAACGCAAGGCTCGTGATACTTGTAATAATTATAATGATGCAATGCTTAATGACACCATTCAATAGGATTCTTATTTATAACAGTGTTGGCGCGAATTACATTATTTGCACAATTTTGCCACTCGAAATATCGTACTTGATACTTGATGTTCATTTCAAATTAATTCTCACTTTACAGAAGCGTATGAATTTACTCGAATGTTTTCTAAGATATTTGTAAAGAGACAAAGCAACGTAAAAATACGATCGAAAGGAGTTGTTGAAAAGTATTTCTCCGTTTGATACACTGACGTTGGAAATTATTTACAAGACACGGATCAGATGCGTGCGCGTATTTAACAGGAAGCAGAAAATATTCGCATGAGAATATCTCAGACTATGTATTCGTATATTAAGTACGTTTCATTAAGACAAAAAATTTCAAGCAAAGGAGCAGGTATAGTTTTTATAGCGTGAACACTGGTTTATGGCTCGCTGCGAAACGAGACGTATGTAGTAAGAAGATAATTCCTGCGATAGAGTTATAAACGAGATTTCTCCGCTTCTTTTATGCAAAAATCGAGCCACGTTGAGGTATTTTTTTTTTTTACGTCGTATCGTTAGAGCTTTATTTTTTTTTTTTGCGGCTTCTCCTTCCGTTGATTAAGACTTCAGAAAATATTAGCGGATGCGTTTCTAAAAGCAGGTATTATTACATCGAAGGCAAATATTACATGAAACATCTATATCGAATGGTATGTGTAGTTAAACTGTTCTAGATAAATTAAATTATATTAATTTGTGTCTATTGTTACACGGGAAATTGTTTGTTTGGATTTATATAATTAAGCTTATTGAAGCTGGTATTCATAGTAATTCGCGAAATTAATACATGTATCATTTCAAATTTGAAAATATTTAATTCTGCCTCATGTTGCATGTTTGTAATGCATGAAGTTGAGCCTGCCTGTCTGTTTGTAAAATATTTTTTGATACGATTACGTCTCAATTTTCCTAAGATTATACGAAGTTCCTCGTTTCTGGTTTCTCAACGTAGAACTACTTTTCCGAAAAGTAATCTGTCTGAAAGACTAAATTGCAAATAATTGGGAATTTATCTTTGCAAGAAACAAATTATTAGATCTCCTCTTGTTGTTATTAAAGTGAAACCCTTCGCGTAATTACGTTTATAGATGAAAATGATTTTATTTTATTGACAACTTTTGGAAAAGCAATAGAATCGTTTCTCTATAAACTCAACGTTTTATTTCTTGAATTAAATTTCAATCAGGATACTATTTTTAAATAACGAAATTCTTCACAAATTTCTTCTTTCACGATTCTACAATTATACAATTACATATAATTTGCAATAATTATGTAATTTATATAAAATTTATATAATTTGTATTATATATAATTTATGATAATTACAATATAATAATTTACAATTACACAATATAATGTGTTATAATAACAATTAAACCATCCTTTATTCCTGCGCTAATATTCATCAATTATATTCCTTCACTATTTTACAATTATTAATTATATATAATTCATATATCATTATTTTTTACAATTATTATATATTTATATAATTTTTACATCATTTACAATTGCGCAATAATTCACAGTTATCCCAAATCCTCGTGTATTACCTACGCCAGTATGAACTGAATTTCTAACACGACGGAAATAAACAGCGAGCGTGCTTGGCCGTTCGTAAAATATTTTTCCAGGCCATAATGAGCCATTGAACGGTTTTCAGTACGAAACAATACGATTAAACATTCCCTCTTTACAATTTGCGCTCCATTTCGTTTCGAGCCGTGGTAGGATAGCCGGCAAACACTTGCCGGGCTCAGTCGACTAATGACAAAATCGTTGTACAGCACCACCCGGATTATTTCCTCCTTGTCGTAGTAACAAACGCTTTTAGCCGTGAAGCTGCAAAACGAACAATAAACATTAAATTGCGCTTGCGCCCCCCCCCCCCACCCCCTCACCTCCCCGTCAAACGGACCTGGTTATTCGCGTTCGCGAATTCGCCGCGATGATACATTAACCGTGTATGAATCATCGCCGCGCGGGAGAAGCGCGAGAGACGCGAGAGACGCGAGAAGAGAGAGTTCGGTTTTGCCGCTGGAAATTCTATTAGCTACCGCGCGCGTATTTCTCTGTGTCCCGAACCGGTTGCCCGGTGTCTCGATTATGGGCTAAATATTCGACAAACAACGCACAGTGGCCATGCAAACACTCTTTGTTCACGGGCCAAAACTTCTCTGTAACATGGTTCCACCGGCATTGTGGCAATGTCCAGACCCGTCGACAAAAGCAATCCTTCCCTTTGTTCTTTCTTCATCTATTTCCCGATTATCCTGCGAATTCTCCCTCCTCTATCCACCTTTGCTCTTTGCTCTCTCCTCTTTCCTCTTTGCGCGCCAACCCCCAACATACTCACGCTCTCGATGTACATGCTCGCCACCGCCCTGTCTCTCTCTCGCTCGCTCGCACGCTCGCCCTCTTTGTTCGGCTTTTTCGTTTTTGGGGGGAATATTTACGCTATCGCACGGCCTCGTTTGTTACCTGCTGCGGCACCAGGCCGATAATTACGTTGCGGCCGTTTGTTTTAACGCTAATAACAACCCGAACAGCCACTACAGTCTCCCGCGTCCTCCGCCCTACTGTCCCAGTGGTTCGTGCAAACCAGCGGCCAGCCCCGTGAATTCTCTCTCTCTCTCTCTCCCCAACCCTCTGCTGCTGCTGTTGCTGCTCGTCGCTTCCCGTTGTCCCTATGCATATTCGTCGTTCAGATATTTAATCAAGCCGCCGATAATTTCCCGATCGCCGATAAGGCGGTCGCTGGTATTTCCTGATAATAATTAATTCGGGGCCGCGTCTCCTCCACGCTTGTACCGGACGTGGTTACGTTTACCAGAGGCCCCATTCGCCAGTCCGTGTTATTTGTAATTGAACCGAGCCAATTGCGTACCGTCAGCACATCCTTCCTTGATTCATTACCCTTCGATCGTGATTGCCAACAGCCTCGCGGATCAACTTTGTAGAACCGTTCGCGCAGCTTCTGCCCTTTTCGTCCATTTTTGCGCGTCGCGCGCTGCGGCTGAACGTGCATTTTTTTTCTTTCTCTTTTCTTTTTTTAAAGGGACGTGAAACACGATGACTCCTGTCACGAAACAATTTCTGCTCGACGGGAGTATATTGTAATATTTCTGGCTAGCTTGTTCAAGATTTCATCGTGATTGGTAAATTTGTACAACGTAACGTAACTTTCCAAAAGATGTTTATTCGTTTCGCAGGCAATATTCGTTGTAATTTTATGTCTCGTTCCCTTGAAATAAATGATCGACGAAAGAAAGTAGATCGTCATCTGTAACATTGCAAATTGAATCAACGTAAAATCGTCGTTCGCCGGAGTTAATTTTCTAATTTAACACGTGCAAAGTTTCTATCCGAAATTGATATATCCAAGACCATTATAAAATTTAAATATAAATTAAAAACTATCAGGCGATTGACGAGGTTTTCATCGTTGAAACCGAAAAAAAATCGATTAAGCAAAGGAACAATTTGAAAGTACGTTCAGTCTATCGTAAAAAGAAATATGAATTCCGAAACGATTATCGTGCTTCGACCGATCTATCTCGTTTTAACGTAGAGGAATCAATTAGTGGCACAATAAATCAAAATTCTTCCTTTATGAGCGAGGATTTAGAGGAATCTTTACGGTTTTTTTCAAAGGAGCGGTCTTCACTTTGAACGTCGTTTGTAATGCCAGAATCATTATCCCAAATCATCTTCCATCATAGCTCATTCGAAGTCATCTAGATAGCTATTATGCTGCATAGTTTCATTCAGAGGAAAAAAAATAAAAGACGAAGGTCGGTTACCTCGGAATTCTCTTTACACCTGTATCTACAAAAAGGCTATTACATCCCTCTGTATCTATCCATTTCTTATAAATAATACTCCTGGAGAAATTAACATTTGGTCCGAGCTAAAGTAACGTTGAGTCTTACAATTTGTGACTTCACACAATTCATTCGTGTTCGTAAGTATCAGGACTCGGAAATTATTAGAAAATTCAATGCAGTTAGAAACTTTCGAGAATGATCATCTGGATGAACAGAGATTATAGAATCTTAACACTAGAACTACCGACGATTAAAGCATAAAATTTCCATCAGTAGAGAAATTTCGCAAAATTTATTTGCCTATTTTACGAAAAATTATTTAAGCCTTTAAAAATACACTGTTTATAAAATGTCTAACAAAAATTATAAATTTTGACCACTTTGATAGTTTTAGTGTTAAAATAAACAAATTCTCGTTCACACTGTATTATAATTCTTCCATCGTATTTGCTCTTTTTCAATTCCGAATTTCGACCTAGATTCTGGGCAAACTGCATTGAATTTCTGATTCTCTTCTGATCGGATTCGTAAGCCAGGAAATTGTAAGGACTCTCGCGTGCAATTTTTCATTCATCGTATTCCTCCTGCAACTCTCGAAAATAGGTTTTATCAATTTTCCTACTGTTACTGAAAGTTGTTTACCTCACGATTGAGCCCAAACGTCGTACTTCAGACGACACCAAGAGTAAAAGGTGCTGTTTACACAATCAGGAATATGCAAGTACTTGTGTGTCTCTATTCGAGACACACAAGAGAGAGAAAGGCTTGAAAAACGAAAAAATAAAAAGGAAAAGGAAAACACGGAGGAAAAGAAGGAGGGGAAAAATTCACGTTCCGAAGTGTCTCGAGATTCATTAGGGCAAGTAAAAGCGTCGTAAATTGAGAGCTGTCCGAAGAAATTTAAACCTCGTTCCACAGGGTGTGACGATCGTAAAGCGAAGGAGGGCCCCCGCGGTAATTGGCAGTTTGGCGCGGCGAAATACTTCAACGTCCCACGCTAATTACCTAAAGTTAAGCGTTCAGTGCTGTGCCAAGTTGCATTTTGCAATTCGTGGAGTGCAATCGACGAGCTGCTGGATGCTCATCGCCCCGGCCCAGCCCAGCCCAGCCTAGCCCGTGCGCGCACACGAACCTAATTCGTGGCCGATGTGTACCACTGTATATACCACTGGCTGGCTCTGCTGAACCAGCCGCCGCTTGCTCTCGGCTTTAGGACATCGTATTCAAATGTAACTACGTGCTGCCGGTGACGGCGTAATATATAAACTTGTTATATGGAAATAGATGCGTGTTTTTACTGGGTTTCCAGCAGGACCAGGGGGCGGTGGCACACTCGTCTCCCTTTCTCTCTCTTTCTCTCTCTCTCATTCTCTGTTGTCGCGTTCCTTTTCTCTTTCGCTCCCACGTCACTCTCTCTTTCTCTTCTTTCTCTTTCTCTTTCTCTTTCTCTGGCAACGCGGTTATGCAAGTTAATTTAAATGGGCTGCCCCCGGTAGCTCGTTACCAGTTTGACGTTAGGTGCTCGCGTTCGACCCGATAACCGGCCTGCTAATTAAGCGCGTTATACTTTTTGGCCTTGGTGGCGCGCGATTACCTGCCAAGATACGATTGGCCGGACGATCGTCGTTACAGTTATCATAATTCGGGATCGCGCGGCCCGGCCCCACCCTCCTCTCTCTCTCTCTCTCTATCTCTCTCTCTCTCTCTCTATCTCTCTCTCATTCATTCTCTCGACTCGTTTCGTTCCGCTCGAACCGGGTCGAACACCAGAGTGAAAACCAGCCTGCTTTGTTTTTACTCTTAATTATCCGTTATTATACGCGGCGTCGCCGATCTCGCGCTTCGAACCACCGACGACGACCACGACGACGTACCGCCACGGCTTGCCGTTTAATAATGCGCCGCGGTAATTAATCTGACCTCGTTAAAAGCGTCCAAGGATTCGGTCTTTCAGTGGCGTGCGCGACTCTTCGCGGAAAACCCTCGTGCAACCTTCTCTGCGACGACAGCTGGGTTAAACGCCACGCGCTCTCTGTGCAAAAAGATCGCCTTTCGCGTGTCACCGCGTTTCTTTTCATTTTCTTCTTCTTTTTTTCTCTTCAATGTCTCTCCACCCCTTTTCTACCGCTGTTTCCCCGTTTTCATCATTCAAACAGCGATTCGCGATTATCCCCGGGAAATTATAGCTCGTCTCACTTTTCCGTTCAGTTCGTGCGTTAGAGAGGATAAAGCCTGTGAAACGAGCACTGTCATCATCCACGAAGGTTAGATTCTACGAAGGGATAACGTTGTAATCGTTCGTAGAAAGCTCGTGTAAAAAGTAAGATTCCCTCCTCAACAAGTTGGTTGTAAATTTTAATAACTTTTGTATAAATCGATTTCACGTTATCGGACGACGTGTTTTTCGACGGCCAGGCAAATGTTGTTATTTTCCGTAATAAAATGACGGCCGCTTCGGCTATCGATTTTGTCGATAATCCACTCGGTCGGTTTATCTAGCCGCACGTTAGAACACTGGCGGAATATTTTATTTGGACGAGTAATCTTCGTGTAATAAAGGTCAGTGAAAGGATATAACACGCGAGACAGCTGTTATTACGCTGAACTTTGAGGAAAAGGGAATAGAAGAAATCTTCTCTTTGCTCGTGAAAGCGTTTATTTAGATACCTGAAATAGCGTCTACCTTGGGACGTTTTCATCATCGTACTGAAGTCTAACCCCGGAGCCAGTCGTTAAGATTTCTTTGCTGATTACGTGCATGCGCGTTATTATCGCTCGATATTGGTAAACAAAAATCAGACGAGAAACACGTGTATATTTTTCAATGTTTCAGTATCATTCATTTGCCAACAATTTGGAAATATGTAAATAATTTACTTCCCAAAGAATTGTTAAATATCGGGAACTATTTTTTTTTTTTTTAATTTAAGGATACGAGAACTTAAAAAGTTCGAAAATACAAACTTTTTCGGAGTAAAAGAAAAAAAAAGAAAACGGATCGCACCGGTTACTCGAAAAGTTTCGTTTCTCTCTCTGCGATTCAGATCATTCTTCTTCGTCGAGGAAACTTGAAATCTCAAAGTTCGGAACAGCCGCGACGTTTCAGAGCGATGATTACGTTTCAGAGGCGTTATTGAAATTACATCATAGGTGGGATTTGCCTTATTCATTATGAATTGAGAGATTGAAAGTTTCCCTGTCTGAATACAGCCAGTTCTCGTTCGAACATCGGCAGGAAGCGCCAGCAGAGAAATAAGGAGATTCACGAGGAATATTTTAAAGCCCCGTGAAAGTGCTTTCCGGAAATATTTAGAAGACTTTGAATTATTCAGCCCGGTATCCGCGGACAGATCGACGTGCAAGTCGCCTTCGAACCGGCCCGGATATATATTAATATGCCCGTTGCGTTTAACATTGAAATTCAT
This sequence comes from Lepidotrigona ventralis hoosana, assembly GCA_002806875.1. Taxonomy (NCBI): domain Eukaryota; kingdom Metazoa; phylum Arthropoda; class Insecta; order Hymenoptera; family Apidae; genus Lepidotrigona; species Lepidotrigona ventralis. The sequence continues at coordinate 7,053 of NIPQ01107400.1, read as the reverse complement.
TTTTCCCGAGGCTTAAATTACACGTATAATTAATCTAATGCTGTTCGCGTCGCTCGTGAATACGAAATTTCGTCGATCGCGTGTATAATAATACACCGTCGTAATAAATAGTGTCAGCGCGTGCCGCAACTGTGGCAAGGCGAGATCGAAATGTCTATTAATGATATCGACGAGATTGCCGCGGCTAGACTGGTGCAAAGTTATAAAATTATAAAAATTTAGAAACTAATTGGAAGGCAACAATTTCTTCCGGAAGGAAGCTGATACTCTTAGAGATCGTCTGACAACGAAATCTCGCAAGTGAATTTCACGGATCACAAGTTACTTAATTCTCTTGTTCGTTTGAGAAGTCGCGAGTGAACGAGTCAACTGGCTGGTAGAGATTTGGCATCAATTGATTGTCCAGTCTCTTACGATCAATGTCAAAAGCATAGCGATACGAAAGAGCAGTTCGCCATCGAGGATAGGCTTCCTGTCTATCCGAGGCAGAGTGATTTTTCTTCTTTTCTTTTTTTTTATTCCTTCTCCATAGGAACAGTCAGGTAGCGGAATTGCGTTCGGGGCGAGTATAGACTGTGCAACGAGCGGCACGGAGGAGATATAAAGTGGTACTTTGCCTCGAAGAATCCTCGATTCTCTCGACTCGATATGACACTCGAGACCGTCCTTTCGCTCCTGATGGTCCTCCTTGTCGTTCTCGCAAGAAGGTAATTTAAAGCGAAGAGTCTCGCGGCAATTTTAACACCATCGCGCCGAAAAGGATATAATAGAGGGGAAATTGCTTACCGGTGAAAAGGAACGGAGGTGCCGGCGAGGCGCGAGCGAGCGAGCGTGCGCTCTTTCGCGCCACGTAATGAAACATCGTTACAAAAGTACTCTTTATTAACGAACGTAGAACGGGCCTGGCAGAGGGGGAGGGGGAGGGGAAGGGGGAGGCGTTGATATCCTCAGTTTCTCTCGGGCAACGAAATGGAATTCCGGTGAAGCTGATCCTCGAACCGGCGCACGAAGTGTCCGCTCGATGAAATTTTATTCCGTAACAATGAAGCACGTACCGCTTCAGCCGATACTAGCCGGATATAGCCGTCTCCTCGAAGATAACAAAGAGAACTGCTTTCTCTCTCTCTCTCTCTCTCTCTCTCTCTCTTCTGGCCTTCTTCTTCCCTCTGGTCAGGGAAGGCTCGTGTCGTCCGACGTTATTAACGGACGAAAGATTTGATATCGAACCACCAGGTAGACGCAGTACACATTGGACATTACATTCGATACGGCTCCTCTNGTTTTTTTTTTTTTTTTTTTTTTTTTTTTTTTTTTTTTTAATGAACGCTTGCACGTACTCGCGGCAAAATATCAGACAGACTAACGTTTTTGCAAAGACAGATAGAAACGATTGAATTAGCTGAATTATTAGTTATTCGAGAGTTGTTGGCAGTGATCGTAGTATTATAGCGGACGAGCGTTCCGATTCCAGGAATTGAACTGATCGATTATAATTTTTATAAGCTTCTTAAATTCTTTAGATAATTAATGTTTGATATTTGAGAGAACGACCCGTTTTTATTACTTGGTCGGTATAGTATACGGAGGTAGGATAAATAATTGCAATTACCGAGGGAAATTAAATAGAAGGAAATTATGGTTTGCGATTTCAGAGTTGATCAGCTTGCTTTCCGTGCGGCTTATATATTTATTTACGCGCGCTATTAAACGTTTCATTCGCGAATGTTTCTTTTATAATACGATTATGATGCGCATTCAATTATTTGTTTCCTCGATGTAGAAATTGTATGAATATTTTCAATTTGATGGATTTTCGAAATGACGAATATGATTTGAAATTGTATAAATATTTTCATTTGATGAATTTTCGAAATGACGAATATGATTTGAAATTGTGTAAGCATTTTCATTTGATGAATTTTTGAATTTTTGAAAGACACTTTTAAAGGGACATTTTTCAAAAGAAATTTCGACAATTCGCAAATTTTGCGATATAAATCTAGTAGAGGAAACGATATTTAAAGATGTATTTAAAAGATAAATTTGAATTCTTGTGATCCATAACACCGAGAAATAATGAACTGAATTATTTTTTATCACGTCTTCTTCCATAAATCTTGAACAGCAAAAGTGATGTATGTGGCGTGCGACATAAAAAGACGTAGTTACGGTGGATTCGAAACATTTCACCGTAGAAATCTCGCCGGTGATCATAAATGATAAATGCCACGTTGATGTTAATTCAATTTCGGTCCGACTGGACTCTCAATCACTGTCAAGGAGCGATCGTGTTCACGCTCAAATCAACAAATGATGAACTACTGTTTTTTGGAAATATTTATCAATAATCATATCAAAGCTACAATATAAATTGTGCTTGACTTTTCAGATGACCTTGCGGATCTTGCGTAAACCGCGAGCTATCAATCATACCTGATTCCAGGAATTTCCAATGTAGTCGTGATACTCGTTTCACATTCATCCTCGCGATGCCTGTTTCATGAAACTGGCATGCGAGATATTTGCATAATGTAGACTGAAGAATTTCAGTGGAACAACTAAAGCAATTACTCTAAACGAAACTGCTTTCTGTTTCTTTTAATTGACAGTACTTGATTAAATATATTTTTAGCATGTGAATTAATTTAGAAATTTATTTTTTCATATACATGAATTCGAAGAAGCTGAATTCGGCCGACTTCGTATTTTGTAATGTTCTAAATTTATATTCAATATTTGAGAACCAAACCAGAGTTATATAAGAGCAAATTTATTTATCACGAGAAAGTAATAATAAATGCTGGCTCTCGATTAATGATACTAATCGGAATAATATATCGACGGCTATGAGCAATTGCTAGCGCGTCTCGACAAAGTAGATTAGGACTTGACTGGTCGGACCAATCGGGACGCGCTACGACGCTGTTCGTAGATCTCTATTTTTTTCTTGACTCCGCGCTACAATGATTAATGCAAGGTTAAAATTAAATGTCTCGAGATGTTCCTCGAACTCGACCAATGAATTAAAACTTGAAAACTTAAAATAAAGAGGACGTTTTTCCTGAATATTTTATATATCGCCATGCGTCTTCTTACGAATTCATCAAGTGTCCAAATGTTCACTGTTCGTTCGATGATTGAAACATTTCTCATTAATCACGGGATATTTTCGTCGAAACGTGACACGTAGATCAATTCAGGCCAGAGCGTCAACGCTCGAACATTCGTGCACGTACATTGCGCGACGCACGTCAGACTCGCGGATTCACGGTCCCTTGATTCTCGAAATTGTCTCGTCATTTATCTCGGGCTCGTTGGTAGCTGTCGCGAAAATAGTCTACAGTGTGACTATTCGTATATCCGTTCGTTCATCTAGCCATTTGTCTTTCGGTAGGCGTCGCTGTGTCAAGCACGAATGAGTACGCAGCGGGTGAAGTCATCCCGGGTAGATCCTTACGCGAGATATGACGAACATCTCTCCTCTCTCTGGTACGTAAGTACGTACCAACCAACGTTGATGTCGTACCGAAGACGTGCGCTTTACTTTCCGTGCACGTATGCACGTACAGGCCATAATAAATAGCGTGGAGAAGTTCGCCTGGCAGAAGGATAGAACCGGCGAAAGATAAATACGGGAGAAAGGGGAGCAGCCAGCTGCGCGACAGAGAGGATCGAGTAAGCGAGAAAGATGGCCGAAGCTCCGTTTGACTCAAGGAACCTTGTATTTCCGACACTCATTACTCGCGTGACTGATGACACGTGAATGGAGGCGACAAGAAAAGAGCACGCTCGTGGGCTCCTTTTCTCCTATTCGTTTCTCTCCCGATCTTTTCCTTTTCTCCTTTCTTTCTCCTCTCATACTTCTGCTTCTTCTCCTTCTCCTTCTTCTTTTCGCTGTTCCTTTTTTCCTCTGGACTCTCCTCCTCCTCCTCCTCCTCCTTCTTCTTCTTCTTCTTCTTCTTCTTCTTCTTCTGCTGCTGCTGTCGCGTACACGAAGACGCATCGAGGCCGTCCCGTACATTGGCCCTTTTCTTTATCACGCCTCTTCTTCCAAGCGAGCCACCCTCTCCTCCCTCTCTTTCTCTCTTTTTTATTCGTCTACGGTACGTGCGTACGGCAATCGGTCGACAAACGCCAGTATTTCGCATGCAATTCGCATGCTATCCTTCTCGGCTACGTAGACACTTGGCTGATGGATTCTATTTTCTTAGTTCTCGCCAGATTGCCGCGAAACATTCCGTAGCTTTCAATTCTACAGCTATTACTCATAATTTGTCGGGCAAGCTCGTTCGCTTCAAGGTTCTGCCCTCTCCCCCTCCCCCTCTGTGACCGTTTTGCCTTCTGCCTCCAGCGACGAATGTTAAACGACACTTTACTACTCTGCTCCTCTCCTCGGACAACGAAATACATTAAAGCGATTACATTATTATACACGGTAAGATTGTTTGATGTTTCTTGCCCGCTACGATTTGTCAATTTCAAGCTTTTGTTTGTTAAGAGGCAGGCTACAAATATCTCGTGGTTAACTCGTTTCGTTCGAATTCTTCTTTGTCACTTTCGGCCGGGATCGAGTGTTATTTGCAGCGATACTGTGCGAATTTTCATGAATTTCTGTCGTGCTGTTTTCAATTTTTGTTTCATCTACAACTCAACGATGAAACTTGGCAATGATTTTTTTTTACCTCCTTCTCCGCTAAAGGTTTTAATTAAATGACACGCTTGAAATTAAGCGAGTATGACGTGAGATACCAATTTTGTCTCGGAGAGAACCTCAGCCTGTCTGATTACGAATCAGACGTGTGTACACGATATCTCGACGCAATAAGTGGATTTTAAGTAGTGTTCAGAGTGCTTAGATCATTGTTATTACTGGGTGGAGCCACTTACGCGATTTTTCCCTCTTTAGGAACTTTTTCTTGTTTTTCCACTTGCTTTCTACCTCGTCATCAATGCTGCGGCGGGGAATCAACACATTCTCGCGGGAAGTAATCATCCTCCTCTAATACGTATTTCTGACGTATACCAGCAACATTAACCAGCTTCTTGTGCCGTAATGACGGATGCAATCTTGGGAAATTTTCCTAAGCTCCAGAACTTAATCCGAACCGCATTAATCTAGTACGGCGTAAGAAGAATTCCTAGCATTGCTAAAAAAAGCGGATAGTGCCCGTGCTACGTCATCGAATAAGACACTCGACCGCTGCGTGTGTATATGCGAATCAGCTTGCCCGCGCCAGAGATGAGGGTTTTACCTCGCGTCATCTTCGCGGTTTTTCTCGGTGTATAGTCTCGCGAAAAAGTGTTTCTTCACTTCCACGAGGGTACGAAACGTGATTCTTTTTTCTTTTTATTAACGCCAAATTGATTACCTCGCAGTTACTGCGACTGTCTGAATTTCGTTCTCTGGATGCGTGATTGATGTTCAGTCCTCAAACAACGAGCGGTTCACGAGTTTTTGACAATGAAACTGTGGGGCCGTTCAATTTACGAAGTTGATCAGTTGATCAGTTTGATAATCGCGAATTAATTGGCAAAGGATTCGAAAAATTATTTCACCTACTAAACTACTACTTTTTAGACATTTTCCGAATAAACAAAAATTCACGTAGGAACATATACACGTGTCACTAAACGTACATTTGTCGACGATTTGTCAAACGCAAATTTCCCTCGCAAAGACACAATATCCGACAAGAGTACGTACGTACAAAGGTATTATACAGCGTATCGATGCACAGCTTCTGGCAGTAGAAGCACTTGACGACCGAGGCAAAGATCGGGCCATATTATAATGCAATCAAGTATAGGTGGATGCGCTCACGCGAGACCCCATAATGAGCTCTCATGTTGGAGTATCGTGGCAGTTACCGAACGCGGGAGGCTAACCATTATTGTTTACCCCGTTCTCCTCTTCCCCTGACCGCCCTTTCGTTCTCTTCGTCTCATGCTCTTTCTCTAGTCTCACAGTCTTTTGCTAATCTATTATTCTTGGCCAAGCTGCTTCATAAACGCTGCTTATCGCGCCTAATCAAGCCTCGAAGACGTGGGTAGGTGAATGGGACAAGACGGCGCGTTAATCAGCTCTATCCTTCTCTTCTCTCTCTCTCTCTCTCTTTCTCTCTTTCTCTCTCTTGCCTTTTCTTCGCCCTATCAGTGTCTGCGGTGGCTGTCGTTCATACGAACGCTTCGCCTCGTTTTACCCTGCTGCGTCTTATTAAGGCAGGATCGATAAACTGCTACTGGCCGTGATACACGTTTGTCAAAATCCCGCAGGTGTCTGCAGCAAGCCACAGATTCGTGCTCGTTCCTCGAGCTCTTGACGAGCTCTCCACCACCGGAAATTGAAAACAGGGACGAGAGTGAAAATGAATGGCTATTGCCTGGTTTTGAGCGAAGTTTTTGCGGTGGTCTGAAAGGTGGAGTAATGAGGTATTTATGTGGTGCAGCTGCGCGGGCGTCTAAGTGATATTATCATTGGAAGTTAGAAATATAAATAGACGCCGTTTGCCTAAGTGGATTAGAATCCACGTACGGTATATATACGGCGTATCGATTTTCTTAATTTTACAACTTTCTTAATTTCTATTGCAATTTTCTTTTTCCTTTAATTTCCGTTTCAATTAATATCTCCTCGCATCGATCTTTTTCTAATCCCCTATCTCGTTGATAATTATTTTCACGTTCCTGAACAACGTGCACGGGTTGCGAAATAAGGAAAAAAAGAGAAGCGATCGAGGAAACTCACTGCGTCAAGAATTAAATATTTCATCGAATGAACTTTGCGATTGCGAGACGCAGGCTGTTAAGACGTCATCGCGACTTCCTCAATCTAAATCACCGTAATCGAGTCTACTTAATCAGTCCCGCGAGACGTGCGTGAAATATTTATCCGTGTGCCGAGACTCGCGAAACCAACGAAATGGCACGATACCGCATCGTATTCTATATTGATTAGATATTTCATCCATCGCTACACTCATCGATATGCTCGTTGTATATAGTCGCTCGTTGATAGCGCTCGCTCGTTATGACGATGAGTTTGCAGACAAAAAG
>NIPQ01107396.1:0-13141 GCA_002806875.1 Lepidotrigona ventralis hoosana | reverse complement strand
ACACGTCCCAAAAAAAAAAAAAAAAGGAAAAGAAAAAAACGAGAAGCGTACCACGGTGGTCAAAGTGTGTGCTACACTTCACCGCAGCTCAAACGTATCGCCGTAGCTCCATCGTTAGTAAATCTTTGCAAAGTAATTTGAAATCCTCTCGCCTTACCTCGCGCCAGTGAAATAATTCCGTGGCTGTTTGCGCTCGATCGAACGTCGTCGCTGTCTTGAAAATCGCAGATTTTTCACTCGTTCGTCGTGCACGGAATCGATTATCACTGCCCTGTTGATAAAATGTTAAATTTATATCAACTCTTTACACTCGAATTTTTCGAAGAATCGATATAATGTAACATAGAGTATGAAACATAAATCAATGTAAAGTTAATTTGCATCAATTTTCATCTAAAAAAAAAAAAAAAAGAAAAAAAAATAGACAAAAAGGCAGTGTCCTTTTCGTTCGTGGCACATCCAAAGAGACCGTGAACTCCTTTCCTAATTGAAAACCGAACGAGGAGGGAGTTGTCAGCCCGTTGAATAGCGTGCCTCTCGCGTTCCATCTTTCAGTTCAGTTTCAGACTAGCAGGTTTCTTTAAAGACCGTTCGTTGGCTCGTTCCTCGTTAGACTACCAAATCGCCGAAATATCTTCCTGATTGCCTTATTGACCGTATGAATGAGTCTTTTGCATAACTTTGGAACTGGGACACCGGTCAGAAGTCGACCACCCGGTATTTATCCGACGTTCGGAGAAAGAGCTGTTTCTCAATGTTTCTCGAGCGCGCGAGACGCAGCCAGAAATTATGCAAAATCCTCTATTTGCTATGCAACGTTCGTTGTCCCGCGTGCTCTCGTAAATTATTGGCGTCTTGTCTTTTCGACAAAACGCGTAACCACGAGCCGGGTATTCACGTCGGTGCGCAGAGCGTTGTCGAGAACGAAGAAGATTCACGGCGGTGCTGTTTCGAAGGGATAACGATCGAAGAGAACGAAGTTTCCGTGAATAGAAATCGCGTCTCGTTCGCGCGATTTTTCCCGAGCTATAAAACACTTTTCTCTGATGAAAACTTCTTCTCTGGGAATAGTGGGATTTAGAAATAGTGAGATTTTTTTCGATGACAAATGGATAATTACATTGTAGGAAGAGATTAGTGTCGAGTTTTGGAATTCTTAATTGGAACCTATGCAACTCTTTATTGTATCACTTGAATGGTAATATTTCTCATTTTATTTGCTTACTGTCAAAATAACAGGAGAAGTAATAATACGCGATATGTACTTTTATTTAGGATTATAATAAAATATAAGATATGGACTATATGTATAATAGATATGTGGTGATCAAATGTATTTATTTTACAATGTCTACGTATTGCCTTTTCCTATAGGTATTCGTACGTATAGATTACTGTTATTAAACCAATTTTTCTTTTAATGAGAAACATTAATCAATGAGAAAAATTCGTTCTTTTTTTATCCCTCACTTCTGCGAAAAAGACACTAATTCCCTTTATATGTATATTTATTTCTATATTCTAGCTAGTTTATTTGTATATATATTAAGACCAACCGACAATTGAAACACAAATTTCCCACTAAAGTAAAAGAGATGGAATACATTTTACAAAAAATTATTTGAATCACTAAAAATAGGCTGTTTTACACCTATAGAATTTCTAACAAAAATTATAAATTGGTCGTTTTGACCATTTCGACCATTTCTAAGATTAACATCTATTCCTGGGAGTGAATATAAATGCGTTTGTGCATTAAAGATCCTACAAAATCAACATTCGTCCCATAATAATAACTTTGTAATAATAACTTAATAATATTCTCCGATTTACCGATCGACACACTCCCGCCAGGAAATAGTAGCCAGCCGAAGAAGAACGGAGCGATCCTCGATACGGGAAGCTGGTAGACGCATATGCCAGCCCAAACTTCGTTCCCAAAAGGGCGGTTTTTTTTCCGAAGGGAAACGATCGTAAGCTATAATCCGTGGCGTCACATAATTTACATAAAATTAGCCGATAAGTTCTTGCTAGCAAGGTGGCCGTATACCAGACGCGCCGGCACCTTTGAAGGAATTAGTCTTATTGGGCACAAAATTGGAACAGAGGACCTCTTGACCTCGCGCGCGGGGCGTACCGGCCCATAAGGCCCCCATAAGCTTCGCCACCAGGCCCATAACGCTCGCCTGAACGTTGCTCGCCTTTACGTGTAACGACGCTTCGCCGCGTCGCTTGCTTCTGCAACATTTTCACGTTGCATAGTTCGCGGCACCGTGCATCGATAAACAGGCCCTCACACGTTGTCGGTCGTTTCCTCTTTTTCACCTTTGAAACTTGTCTCCCTCGACACCTTCGCTTCTCATTCTGCCTCCTTTCTCCTTGTCTTGAAAATCCATCTAAATAATTACAGCTGGTCGTATAGGATTATTATTGTAGTGCATTGTATAGAATCACATTTATTTTCCAAATAAATAAGACGGATAAGTTATTAAATGATATTGAACAAAGTATTGTTAAACACTAACTACTATACTATTTATTTTCAAATATTAGTATTCAATAATTTATTAAATAAAACATCGTTAATTAATTCACCACTATTCAATTCGATGAAAAATATTATTTTTTAAATAATTATTATTGTAGTAATATACTATAGTATATACCATGTTACAATATTAAAGAAAACGTTTTACGCAAAGCCAAAGGCCTTTTGCACGAGGAATTCGCCCAGTATGACGTGAAAACATTTCGCTGTAACGTATAACTAATATTTCTATCATCGGAGGGAAAGGTAACCAAATATTAATCTTCAGAGACTTGGTGTGTTCGCGGGTGGTTTCGCCCGAACGGGCAAAGAATTCATCCGGCGAGTAGAGGATGCGTATGATGCCAAGGGTCGTCACATATCTTGCTGCACGCGGCTCGCAATACGTATTGAGTATCACGGATTTACGTTCGGGACATGGCTACTGCCATGAGAGGGACGAGTCACTTTGAACACCGACTTTCGACCTCCGCCGCCATGACCGCATGTCCGGTTACATTATTGCAAAAGGTGTCGCGTAAAACACTCTCGTTTCTGTACTGTGTTCTTCGATCGCTGAGTAAGGTTGGCTGTATTTTATCATTTGACGAAATTCTTAGTCGGAATTCGATCTTCCATTTACGCATGCTGCATTTGTTAATAACGTCAATAATGTACGACGATTTGTATTTTACGTGTATTTCTTTTGCTCTCTTCTTCCTTTCGAATATATATATATATATATATATATATATATATATATATCTTTCTATATATATATATATATATATATATATCTTTCATTTTTTTCCAGGCACAAGTGTATTTATTTGACAGATATATCTCACAGACAATTTAGAATTGAGCAATCTTGCCGAGTGCAGAAGAATCTTAATTTGAGATGAATTTATAAAAAAAATTTAAAAATATGGTACGAAGAAACATATAAAAAAATACAATCCTTTCTATGATATATTACTCGGGAAATGCAATGCAAGTAAATAATTCCGTATTTAACATTCTACCATCCAGTGAGAACATTTCGCTTCGCGTTATCTGAATCGCAGAGATTCGAGAGAAGAAACGAGAAAGAGATAAAAGAAGTATTTTAAAATTCATCTTGTTAATTAACGCTTTCGTTTTGGAACGAAGATAACTACTTCTTGGTTAGATGTTTAAATCGTCATTCTAGTGTTACCAACGACGAAGTTCCGTTCTTCGATCGGCGAACGACGTGCATGCGCGGCCGAAGCGAGACGCGCAAAAGGTTGTAAAAAGAGTTGGAAAAGGAAACGGTAATCCAGCATATCGGTACACGCGTGGCTATAAAGGTACTTGGGTAATGGACTCCAGCCGGCCGACAAAGGGTTTTATTTAAATAACTCGCGGCAAGCGAAACGGCCTGTTCGAAAATCCGGGGGACGCCGCGAGTAGTGTTGCACCCTCTTATTATTGCTCTTGTCGTCACGGGCTTGTCACAATGGCTCGAATATCGTCGAAAAACGATTCTTCATTTGCTTTTCCCTACGATTCTTTCGTTTATTTCGGTTACTTCGACATCGCATCGCCTGGCGCGAATTAATATTTCTATTTGTGGATCTGGGAAAGCTAGGGAGAGCTGCAGTTATTATTTAAGATAGAACTATGCTTTTAACGTAGCTTAATTCCAATTGTTATCGTGAAATTTAATGCTAGACTCGAATCACAACTCCTAGCAAATCTATATAAATGAGGACCTGCTTTTCTTTTAATTAAAAATGATGTAAGAGCAATATTTCATTGCTTTTGCTCAATATTTTTGCATCAACGAAATAATATGAATCGTGAAGTTTGACGATTATTTTTCTTATTTCATAGTAACTTTTAAAAACTATTATCAATCGTGTTTGTCTGTGATTCAATTTCACCAATTTGCCCGTGTAATTTTATAATTAAAATACACAAAGTACCAAACAAAGACATTCTTAATAGCAGTTACAAGATTTAACATTTGATTAGTAAATCTCGTACAACGATAAAAAGAACAAAATCTTGCAAATGAATTTTACAAATTACAAATTCATCTCTGAGCTTAAAATAAAATTATACACTTGTGAAAGCATCGAAACTATTTGTACTTTTATATCACTCAAAAACTTACTAGTATCGTCGTATTAGTTTTAAAAAGCAGATCAGAAACTTGTCTAAATAGGCGCGTGTAGGTAATTTAAATATTTCTAAGGTTGATCCCAGCATTTCGACGCGAGCAGCTTCGTTTGTTTGGAGCCACGAGCGCATTAAAAATTCTCATGGCGGCGTATCGACGTGGTATTTCTCACCTGGTTTAACATAACAACGAGATCGGCTCACGTGGTCACGTGTTGCGCCGCAGAACAACCAGAGAAATCCCCCGGTTCTCCTATTTTCGTGCAGCGAGCACCGCCCGGGAAACAATGTGTGTTGGAAATCGGTGTGGCCCTCGCCACAGGCGTCTTTGACAAGCAGACTGATGCCGGTGTATCACTCATCAAGATTTATCGAGACTTAGACTAATTGCCACTTTTAATAGAAATTCGTGCGGCCTTACAGAGGGACTACTTAGCGGTTCGACCCTTCCACGAGGGCCTTTTCTCAATTTTTTTTTCCATTTCTTTTTCTTTTTTTCTTTATTTTCTTTTCTTTTCTTTTCACTACGTTTCAAGCCAAACCGACACGACGATGAGGGGGGAAAAAAAGCTGATTCAACGAACGATTATCGTGTATAACGCGAGGGGAATCACATGAAAAATTGACCGACGCATCGTTTAGAAACCGGGATGCTTCTCGTTTCGCGGGGCTCGAGGATATGTTTCAGTACTTCAGTTCGATGCTCGATGTTTTATTTAATTCCTTGTATCTAGAATTAGTTCTCATTTTTTTCTTATTAATACTAGGCTACGGATTTTTGTGGATTCTTCAGAGATTTCAATAGTAGGAAAATACGTACAAACTAATGATAAAGTTTCAAGATGTCATAATAGAAATCTCTATTTACGTTTGAAATTTCATAACAAGTAGAATCAGTCGTTTTGCTTACTTCGAATCTTTAGCTTTTCTGACATTAACAAACTTCGAAAAATGCAAATTGCACGATACTGTAAATGTAGCAAGCGCAATGGAAATAAATTTACATTACAGTTTGTTGAAAGATAAAATGCATAAGACGACGACGTCTTCCTTTGGTGTAAATGACAATCAATTTTCAATCTATCTCGGCCACAAATAAATGAACAGATAGATTAAAAACGACACTATAAATCGCAAAGCCATCAGATAGAAACAAAACTCTCACGCTTCAAATATCAACATATACTCTTAAAACACCCCGTCGTAAGTCCAGGTAAAATCGAAAATACCGATCCACTCATCCATTTCGACACTTGCTCCATTTAACGCTAGGGAAAAGCTGCCCATTGTGGAATCATCGAAACCGTAGACGGTGCATCGGATGCGAGAAAGAGGTGTTGCGAACTCTTATTAGTTCCGTGTAGTTTTCACGTTGCGTAGAGAAAACGCGAGTTCGATGTTTCCACGTCGGGGGGTGGGCCGTTATTGTTTAGGAACCGGTAAATTCGGCGTGAAGTGAGGTTGGTGGTAGCCGAAGGATTCTCTTGCTCGCAGGAGAAAGTTCTCGCACGATCGGAGGCTGCGCAAGGTCGAACACGGGGCCAAACACGAGTGGACCAAACCTATACGCTGTAACGCGGAGGAAATTGATTAGCCGATTTCGTTGGATCGATAGCCGGTTCCACTGCTGTCCCATTGTCGTTGCTGACAGGCTTGCTCGCTCCCTGTAGCGTCGAAACGCTCTTTTTCATCCGAGAAATGAATCTGTCCAGTCATTTGTGNGTTTTTTTTTTTTTTTTTTTTTTTTGACTCCCTCCGATATAGAGACCTTGGTATTTTCCTTAGCTGAGAAGGATGGTGACGAAGTGGATTTTAGAGTGGAAATTTAATAAAGAGATCGAGGATGGGTCCAGTTTGCTGCATTGACTACAGTTGAAACAAATTTTTAAATGTGTAAAAAGTCATTACATAGTTGGTAAATTTATGTTGTATTTTATATGTTTATTTTGGAGTAGGTCGGCTAAGTTTTAGTAAGAATTCAGAAACTGCAATGAATACCAAAAACATACAAACGTTTCATATAACGCCACAATAATGTCATCGTTGTGATAATATTAATGTCATTGCTCAGAATGAGGGGGTATTAAGTAATATTATCCAATACTAGAAAAAACATGTTTGTTTAAAAAGAAACTGAGAAAGGAACAGGCACACAACACTCTCCCATGGCACTTATTTCCACAGCAATTAAATAATTCCTCAAGATCTTCCAGTTTCACTAAATTAAAGAAAGAAACTTTGAAAAAACGAAAAATCGTCGCAGCAGTGTGAATCCACGTTTTACACCCTCGAACTAAGCCCACCGCAGTGTCTATTCATTTCTATTATACAAACCAATTATCACGAATCATCGGGAGTATCTGAATCATAAATCTGCCGAGAGTTTCGAAGAGAACGAAGATTAGGATATTTTACAAGCATCCACGTTCAGAGTGTCCTTCGGGGCAACGGGTACCACGTTGCCCCGAAGACGAGGACATTACGGTGTTGCTCATGTTCGCTCATTCCGCAGGACCTCCCGCTGCCCGTAGTTCGTTTCGCTACCGTACGGAAAGATTTACAGACAGAGCGGTTCGGTTCTTGCGTGGAAAGGTTCTTCGTAAAAATTTATATCGGTCCATCATGCGTTTCATTATGATTTTACATCCAGACGATGGCGGCCGTAAATATTGCCCGTTTCCGAGCAACCGGAACTCCTTCGAACAAAGTCGAACGCGACGGGGTTCAAATTGAAACTCATCAGCTTTTCGTCGAGGAAACGAGTGTCACGAAAGGATTTTCAATACTTGAGGGAACTAGAAATTAATTGGTTTGCAGCAATTAGTTCCTGAGTCTAACTTGTAAACATATAAACTTTCACGAGCGACGAATAGATCGTATAATTGGATTTTTGGATAGACTATTAATGATTCTTCACTAATGTGTGTAGTAACTTGGATTGTACTCAACAACAAGAGGGGTTCGATTGAAATTCGGTTCATATAAAGATAAAGGAGTTGGTATACTTGTTAAGACAACTTGACAATTTTTCGTCGAAAGGGAATTTTAACATCCCCTGATATCGTATTACCTCTGATTCTAGTTAACTGTAGAATTACAATAACATCAAGATGTCGAAAGAGAATTCTAAAAATCTATCGTAGCATTGTCACTCGCGTTAGCTGCACGATCATGGTTCTACGAACAGCAGAAAGGAGAAACGTCGACTAGACTCTCTTTAAAAAAAAGAAAAAAGAAAGAAAAGAACACAAGATCTCGTAATTCCAAACCTACGTCCCATCAAAATCTCGCTCCGCATAATCAAACGCGCTAGATCCATGTTCAAACCCGTGCCAAAGTACACCGAGCTAAATCACCGACATATTTCATTGCGCCAACCACCTTCGTATCTGCACCTTCTCCTTCATGCACGATCCCCATTCAGAGGACGCCGATTCTCCCTGCCCGGGAGAAACAGTACGCGTACGCGTACCTCGGCAAAGCACAGCCAGGGTTCCCCGTCCCGTATCGCTAAAACGAAAGAAAATAAAAGGAAAAGAAGCTTTGGTGAACATCCAGTTAACGTCGGAGCACGGCACCGTAGGCGTTTCTGCTCCGAAGAACGCCCACTGGAAAGCAGACTCTTGCCAACCAAGTAACAGGGCGTAACCGTTTGGATAGGACCCCACTAGAACCTCTCGTTGTTAGTCCCAACGGTCCCCCTTTTTCCGGCGTGGTGTACGATGGAAAAGGGAAAGAGACAGCGACCCGTTGCTCTCTCTCTCCGAGGGAGCCAGTTGGAGGGACACGAGGGGACCGGCGGCCCAACTGACACGTTATTGCAGCGGTACCCCTCGCAACGAAAGCCACGCGTGCTACCTGCTTGTTCCTTTTTCTTGTCCGTCTCGTACCCGGACACAACAACCCATTTACACCCTTCCCAGAAGCCAGTTTTCCCATCTATTTCCCCCGATTTTCCCTCATCCGGTTCATCCTCCTTGTTTCGCGTTGAGACCGCGGTTTTTCCTCTGGCGCTCGGTCTTGCCTCGGGTGTCCCCTTTCATCTTTCACGCCAGCGCGTGCCCCTGCCCCCATCGCGAGAGTCTCACGGCGTGCCCCGTGTCTGTCCTCCTCGTTCTTCACGTTGTTCGCCTCGTTCCCGTTCCAGCGGTCGTTTTGTCCAAGCAGTCGTTTTGCCTCGGGCCAACGATTCCGGCCTCGTGCTTCTGCCTCGTGTGTGTCCTCGTGTAGCAGTTCCGCGATTAGTGAAAACGGATAATTGTGTGTCGGTGTCCGCCCGTTTGAGGATTGAGGAAACAAGTGAGTCGAGAAAACTGAGGAAGTAACTGAGAGATTACACAAGGGACCCCGAATCATGGACGTTACCAGTGGAATGAGGCCCATCTTCGGAGGATATCCGTTTCAAGGTTCGTACCTGGTCCGTGTGAAATAGTGTGACAGTGTCTTTCTACAATAGTGCTTAATCCTTTGTAGGTAACTCGAGTCGTTTACTTCATATCGTACATTTCATTTTTGTATCGTGAACATTTATCTTTCCTGGAGAACTTAAAAACTAATTATAATATAGCAAAGACCTGGTTAAGTAAGTAAAATTTTTTTCACATTTTTCTGCAAGTCTTTTATGGACAGTGCAATACATACTTGTTCACGATAATGGACAGATTGTTTTGATGTCAGGTTGAATGCAAGGAACTTCGAATTTTCTCAAAGGTTGAAAAAGACTGAATAATTTCGAATTATTGCTCGGAACGTGGAAGATTGAAGTTTAAAGTATATGTAAAATTTAAATGTCACGTGAAAAAGAACCTTGAATTCATGTTAGGTACTGTTTTTAAGGGATGAAGAGAGTGTAAATAAGGTATAGGAAATTGAAACCAATTTTTTCTAAGAGATTAATAGAAGAAATCATGGAAAGTAAAACTTTTTTGTTAATACATAATCTTAGAAGAAAATTACAATTTAAATTATTATTTATTATAGAAAAGTTTTCTATTATCCGCAGTAAGTATCTGTAGGTAGGACTAGAATTGCTTATAAAACTCGAGAAATCACTGGTTTTGTAATAAAAGCAGAAATAGAATTCATAGACTTTAAGAATCATTCATTGTTCGATGCTATAAGTATCTATGGTATAAAGAAGTTTTAGAAGAGACTTGCCACATTTTTGAACTGGCACGCATACTTTTTACGTTCTTGTTAAATCGAGACACGTGAGTGGTAAAAGAGCAATAAAGACAGTTGAAAGGATACAGGTAAAACAACTTCTTACAAATCCTGAAAGAATTGTTTTTAAAGCAGTTTCGTTTTCTTCCATTACACGTCATGCAAGAATTGTCATTCGATACAATTTTTTTGAAACTGATAACAAGAAAACGGAATATCTAATTTAAAAAAATGCAATGTTTAATAGATTATTAAATCAAACTTTCCTTTATGTATCACGCATTTATAAATTCAGAAACATCGTATTTACAATTGACGGTATTAATTACGAAATCAGATTATCGCCAGTTAATGGAGAAATCTCGCTGATGTCAAAATAACATCGTAGCGAATGAATAATGATCTCAAAGAAACAATTATTTATATTCGACATTACAAATCACCTCTGTCGTGAGATATGATGAATGTCAATCCATATGCAAACATCATTTCCAACTGATTCTTTGCATGCTGCTACGTCTTCATAAATGCACATTGCCTAAAGGAGTTCTCATAAATTAATAAACCAATGTCTCGATCACTATCACGAGAAACACTCTGAAAACTCTTTTTAAAGAGTAAATGAAAATTCTTTAAGAACGAGCCCTCGCCAACAAATGATCCTGACCATATTAGAACATTTTGCAAATAATTTAAATAGACAATTATTCGATTATTTTATAAAAAATTATCTGACCGGTTTGTATCGCGATTAATTTGAATAAGGGAATGCTTCATTGTTTTTCGAACCTCTTGCGAAATAAATGTATCGAGTCAGGAAAAAATGGTAATGCCTATTCCGACAGTGAAGAATGTGAAAGGAATTTATGTGACGTTTGTATGACACGTGCAATAATATAAAGAGTTGGTTCAACTAGCTGCGTAGCTTCTCTCATTCAGTCGGAAAATGTACAAGACACCTTCTCGTATCATTACGCAGTCGTAATCTTGATAAATTCATTTCACCGCCTGTTGCGCTATCACGCGAACAAATCGCGACTTAATGCTGTGTACAGTGATTGCTTGGCCGTCGTTGCTCGATAAATATTCAATGTTCGATCACTCTGAAACGTTAATTAGCATTTGTATTGTGTCATTATAGGAAGACATCGCGAGATAGAATTTCAATTTGATCATCCCGTTAGAATTCTTGCCTCGTAGACGCTGTGAAACATCATGTGCTGTCAAATATGCTGATTAAGTTAAGTCTCGAAACATACTCGTAATTAGATAGTAAGAATTATTGTTTTAAAAGAGCTTTTGTAAAGAAAATAATAGTAGGTATTTGACACAGGAAATAATATCATTGATATGTCTAACGTTTATATTTCTAACTTAGCGATGAAAATTATCATCATTTTCATATGATCTTTATACATTTTTTAATCCTTCTAAATATATCTAAAGCTTAATAGAAACTTCTTTCGTCTGTTAAATACTGTAATAAATATTCTACTTTGGATATTTTTGTATATTTTTGCGTGGTACATGTATTTTCAAATTTCTGATAAAATCATAAAAATCAGGGGTGGTTAACATAAATTTCAATCAATGATTAATCAGAATTTCATGTTACGTATACCATCAGAATGTAAACTAAATTTAAAATAACTCAGTGACATAAGCAAATTTTTGCTTAAAATTAGTTCTATTGACAAAAAAAAGAAAAAAATAAAAGTATAAATGAAAAAGTAAAAATACAAAAATTTCTCCCTTAATTATCAATAATATCTGCTAATTTGAAATCCTTCCGAAGATTATCACTGAAATTTAAATTACGAATCCATCCTGAAATTGAGGACAATAGTTAAATTCTATACTTATCTAATTGAAAGATTCCACGCCTCCCGCCGTTCGAAACAATCCATCACGATTTCAAATCGCTACCAGCGAAACGTCACTTATCCTTCGAACGAACATGTTCCCCTAATTAACATGCAAGTCCTCGGTGCTCTAGGAACTGACCGATTTCTCAACAATACGCCGAGGCTCCAACAATATTTTACCAACAGGCTTTTTTCACCGTTCGTACGTACGAATAGAGTAAAACTCACTAGCGTCAGGTATTAGAAACCCATCTTTTGCGCAATCTCTTGCACAAGCTGACGACTTTCATATCGTGACATAAGATACAGGGGAGCATTATCTTTTCTCCCTTTTTCGAAACTTCCTCATCTTTTTGTCTCCTCCTGTTTTCCACGAGCATATTTATTACGCAAAGTTGATATATCAACATTTTTATTTCTAATGTGCTCTAGTAGGGAATTATTTTTATCAAATTTACATCAAAAGTATTTTTTCAGAAACTTTTGATAATGTTTGCGTACATCTACACGCAACATTTAGATCAGTGGCAACTCGTGGGTATGTTGCAACTTTCGAGATAAATACAGTGGATTTTTATTACTTTTTGTAGAAAACAAGAGAAGGATTGCGCAGGATTGTTGATGGTGAATTAAATATTTCAAGTAAGTGTAAATAAATGTAAAATTGTAGTTCCTGTGCACGAGGCATCCCTGGTTTAAATAAAATTAAAAAAAAAGAAATCTCTTTGCAAATGATAATAGAACAAAATAAAAATTTTTGAGGCTCCCTCAATTCTTTGCTAATCCTTTAACTATGAGCATCATTTCTGGCGTAGCAAACTATTTTTCCCTAGAATATTAAAGTGGCCTAAATTAAATTAGAGTTGATTACAAAGTAGAAAATTATAGTGCAAAGAAAGAAGTACAAGCACACTCTAATCATTACACAATTTAATATTAATCAGAGTTTCATATATATTCAATTATCGATCGAACCGTGTCTTTTTTTTTCGAAGAATTTAATTGGAAAAAAAAAGCTCGACATTCTATCAGCCATTAAACCATCAAAGACAAAAGTGGCCGTCTAATGGACGAACTGAATTTGAAATTCTATCGCCGAGAAGATTAATAGAGACGCGAGTCTAATCCGTTTCGATTCTTCGACACAGTTAGGGAGAGAGGGAGAGAGAGGTCGTAGTATCGTAGACTTTCTTCAGGGTCAAAGTACATTCAATTATCCGGCTGCTGGATGTAGGAAGACCGAGCGAGCGATCGCGGGAACGAGAATGCAAAGAATTACGCGAGAAAGTTCGCGGCGAGAGAAATGGGAAAAATTCGGAGGCGCGATTGCAGTGATCGGGTGCTTGAAATTAGCGGTTGGTGAATGTGTCTGTGTTCAACGAACGCGCGAACGTGAAATCGGATAACAGGGAACACTCGCGAGAAAGGTGGAAAGGGGGGG
>NIPQ01107383.1:0-15209 GCA_002806875.1 Lepidotrigona ventralis hoosana | reverse complement strand
CTTTTAAAAAAATTTTTAAAAAAAAAAAAAAAAAAAGAAAAGAAAATTGCACGTGTATGACTTCTTTACCGACAATCGTGTGCCCCTGAATTGTAAGTAAATAACAAGATTACCACGTTCGTAGCTCGATTTCAAACAGAAGGTGTCAGCGTTTCGTTATCACAATCTACAACCTACGTAAATACATATATCATTTTGAAACGATAAGTTCCAAAGAAGCTTTCGAAAGCTTTCCACGATTCGAACAAGGTTACACTTTCTCGAGCAAGTGGAATGTCAGTGATAATTACAGATTTAACATAGAATCGAAAAATGGCGAGAAAATTGTTTAAATTAAACGAGATTATATTTTCGCGAGATTGTAATTTCGTAATAATTAGTTTCGTAATTTTATATACATTAGAAAAACATGATTGACAATTGATTCAATAACCGATATTTTAAACTGTTACAACTGTTCGTGAAAAAAAATCGTACAACAATCTCACTTTCAAGCGTAAAACCTGTACTCTAGTTGTTCTGAGATCGTTTTCAGTGTTTTTGTTTCTGCATCATCAGGATATTCTTCGCTCTGGAAAATTGTTAAAATTCAAACTGATTGGAAAATTACATTTAGATCTTGAGAATTCAAATTTTCTATGTATAACAATCTCCATGAAACTTGCTGTGCAATTTTTTTCACCATTCTGTTGAACTTTAAACGTCAGGGTTAAACAAATGTTCACCCTTCGAAATCTAGCCACGAATAAAATTTGAGAAGATGTTGAAAGAAATGAAAATGTCGAGGATATTGATTCTGCAGTTTCGTGTCTTTCGGAAAATTTTCGTTTGCTTGAGCAATTTTCACGACATTGTCGCGTGTATGGTTGTCCTTGAACTTGGCGCTGACGTGTCATTTCCTAACGTTAATACGACTATTTGCGCCATACGATTGATAACGCACGATTGCCATTCACGTGTCGATTTTCCTCTGGCCTTCACTCGCGAATCTATATCATTACTTTTTCTATTTTATGCTATATAGATACTTGCACAGCGTTGATGTTACACGTGGAAGACGCTCGTGAAAAGCGCCAGCCGTGTTAAGAATCGACAAAATCGTAACTGTGTACATAATTTAAAATGTATATATTAAAGTGCAAGTGGATTTTTCCTGTGCAGACAAATGATGTAAAATGATCATCATGAGTTGCTTGCCTCGTTAAACTTGAATTACGTATGATAGATTTTCTGGAAAAATTTTTAAATATCGCAAGTTATTATCGTCGAGCATTATTGATTATCGATCGCGGACAATACTTGTACGAGCTGATTGACAGTACTTATTGTTAGTATACTACCAGGAAATCAGGAAACCAGAAAAGTTAAGGATTGAGTAACTGAATTTTTTTAACGAATGAATTTATATATTGAAGTTTTTCGTTTATGGCAATCCTTCAGAAGATTTTGTCACATTTTACTTTACACCTTTCTTATTTCATAAGTAGCCGTAAATAATGATATGGATTATTCCATCCTTAATTGGTACCATTGAACATTGAGAGCCACAACAATTTAAGCTTCAAATGTTCAATCTCATTTCATTTTGTTACGAATCTCTATCAGAGACATAAATTATCAATCATCTATGACGTCAGTCATTTGAATGTTAAATCGAAACTCACATCCTCAATTGAAATTCATTTCTTCTTCGTGAGCTTAAGGTTCAACAAGTAAAATAAATATTATCGAAACGGTCTACAAGCGTAGATGCAACGAATCGAGACTCGTTTGAGGCGCGATTTCGAGTAGGAGGGTGCAGCGGGTCGTTAGAAATTAATTAGATCGAGAGGGTGAGCTCCTTGCGCTCGGCGTGTTCGCGATCAAGCTGGTCGGCTAACGAGAAACTCGGCAATTACACGATTTAAAGGTGCGTGGAGAGCAGGTAGTATCTATCAAAGGACAAGTAAGAACATCCGTCATCCGCGAACAACGAACGAAGCACGTAACGCGTACTCGTGGAAAGCAAATCGATTGTTTCGCAGTTTCACGAAACGGCGAGTAGGAGAAGGAAATGAAAATCAATAGAAAGGGATACGCGTGTCGTCGTCGTCGTCGTCGAAGAATTGGAAACAAAAAGGCGCACGTGCGCGTACGGCGTGACTTTATCGAATCACGTGGAGAGGAACATCGGCGAAAAGGGAAAATAGAAAATTCCTCCCGGAGAGCTGCGTATATCGTTCACTTCATTCTCGCTACACTTAGTTTCATATGCAGATTCTTTTTGTGTAGAACGCATTGAATTATTCATTGCTTCTTGCGTCGTTTTATAAATTCACATTTATTTATAAATAATTCATTNGTTTTATAAATCCACATTTATTTATAAATAATTCATCGCAACGAATAATTAAGCACATTGACGTAGTTTCTTCATCTCAAATGTTATTCAAATAGTGAATTTAATTTTCAATCATCAGCAGCGAATGAATTGGAGTTCGGTTATTTAAGTTTAGAATCTGTAAAGTCAGCAATAAGTAAACCAATAGTATTCATTGTGGCTTATAACAATATATAAAAATACGTGTTAAATATATGTACGTGGATATTAAGCTTTCTCGTCCAGACGAACGATAAAATGATAGGGCGTAAAAAGAGGGCTGCTTGAAAATGGAATTTTACGAAGTGCGATATAAAAAAGTACGAATATTGCCTTTCATGTGGCTGTATGCAGATAAAAAAAAAAAGAAGTTAAGAGAAGTTAAGTCGTATTACAATGGAAACGAAAGGTCCGAGACGTCGCGGGAAACGATTTTATCCAATTTCTGCAAAGATTCCCTCGGTGGGTCTCGAAGCAATTTCTAGCCCCTTGATGGGCTCTACAACGATGTAACAAAAAGGCAGCCATCCTCCAAGAGAAATAGCAGAGTGGCCAAGTTTCTCGCTCTTAAATCGTGTTATTATTCGGCGAGAATTTTCATCGTGGTGAACTTGTTCCAAAGATATCGATCTTCAGCCTGTATATAAAACGTTTTCTAATAGATTATCGAACACGGTGAAACTTTAGAACTATCGAATCGATCGGAATTTCATTTCCAGAATCTACAATTGACGTCTACAATTGTAGATTCTGTGATAATTTCCAAATATTGTAATTCCGATTTGCAAAAATTTAGAATTGTAAAATTTGCAGTTACAGAGCTTAGAGTTGATTTGGAATTTCGAAAGTCATACTCAAAATTAACGATTAATATTAGCATCTGGCATCTATAAGCATAATTAAACTTTCTTTTTCAACTATTACGATCGAATCGAACGACTCTGTCTTCAAGCCAATCGTGATCAATGAACTTTCGTTCCCTCGTATACGACGAAGACTTTAGATTTCTATCTTTCAAACATTGACGATCAGCCACGTTGTCATTCCATTTCGTCCTTGGAAAAGGAAGAGCCACGTGCGTGTTCTTGGGGAATTTGGAGGTCGCCGAACAGCGAAAATGATATCGCCCACCCTTCGCCATATCTTCCTTGCTCTTATATCTTCATTTCTTTCCTGTTTGGCCGTGTCTCTCCCCTTTTCTCTGTTTTAGAGCTCGGAGAAGCTTTGGCCCTTGGATTTTCACGGCCTCGTCTTCCAGCTTCTCCCTCTCACAGAGGATTTTCACATGCAAAACGATCCCTCGATTCCGATTGGACCGATTTAGAACCAGGTCGTGCTGATTAAGCTGACCGAAACTGATTAAATTCCGAAATTTCATTAGTGTTCAATTTCTCTATTGAATCGATCGAATTTTCATTGGATCTGCGAGCTGTTCTTTTTTTTCTTGAGAATCATCATTATCGTTTTTTTTCATCAATTGGCGAATTAAAAATTCACAGAGTTTTGTGAATTGGAATTTATTCATAATTCGTTGTACGAATTGTAAACATGATTGATTAAGTCTTCCATTTTGTGGTTTGGAGAGGATGAATTTTTTCGTAATAGTAGACGAGAAAGAATTCTGTTATCGAATTCTGAAAATAACAATGGGCTGAGACTGATCTGTACCATTATGATTCTCAGCTTTCTAATTGTTACTAGTAGAAAAAAATTTTTTTTTTATTCTTGTGAAGAACAGAATGCGTATAACAATAACAAGAAAAAAAAGAAATGTCCAAAACATAGTACTCGTTATGATAATCGAATCTCTATTCCGTTTCTTTTACCGTGACTGTAAAAACATGAATTTTGCATAAATGTCCATGATTCATTAATCACAGTAAGTAACAACATGAAACATTACATTATAGTTAACGTTCAACGTGAAAGTGTTAAGATAAACTTTGCGTTGCTTTTACTGCACACAGTTACAGAACGTGCACATTCCGTTCACGTAGAGAAGTTAGCTCGAGAGAAAGAGCCCTTTAATTTTTATCGCGAAAGTAAATTGCCGGGACGGTTGACTTTCTCGTCACGTCAGGCGAACGAGAATGTAGAGGAAACGCAAGAAAAGGGAGGAGGAGCAGACACGTTTAATAATGTATCGCGAGGGTGGTTCACAACTGAGGATGTTTCTGGATGAAGGCTGATGAAGATACATTGCGACTGTATTTTTAGAAATTTCTCGAGGGCATCGGTCTCCTCCGTTTGTAAAAGGAAAGTCTCCTCTTTAAACTAAGGGGCAGCCTTGACTTCGACACTTTCTCCATGTAGGGCTGTCTCGCATTCCTGTACGCGTGCCTTCTTCTTTCATTATTACAAATCGATGAATTGTTCCTCTCACGAACTTCTCTGTAGTTATTTTCCATTATTACAAATAAAGAAGAGTATATTTTTAAAATACATTCTTATCTGGTTTAATGTATACATAAACATCATTTTTTTTTTAAGAATGTGTAGGCAAAGGATGGAAAATAATTACCATCTCTTTGAACGTAATAAATTTCATTCTTGAAAAACGTAGAAATTAATCGAGATAGAATCGATCAAAATAACCTCGAAATTCACAATTTCTAGATCAAATTTAATCTTAACCAACAACGATGATAATTGAGTTTCCAGTGTCTCATTTAAAAATAACGATTATCTATACGTACATATATAGTCGAAGGGGCACGTCTTTCTTCTTAAAGGGTACAATCGAAAGGTCAGATCTACGAATGACGTACGAACCTGTTGAGATATTTTTATCCACGTCGACATTGAAAATTTTTAAGACACGAATCTCTCTGCGTCAATGGAGGCATCCTTGTTAGGTCACCACCCAGTTTCTCTGAGCTCAATGAAGGAGTTATTCTCGATGCCAATGGAAACGATTTTCACGGTCATGAACTCCCAAATCATCTTATCTTGACGTAACTTTTATCTAGCTTCCTCGTTGTATCATACATTCAAGTTAGTGAATCATTAGTGGGATGTTATGAAATTTTGGAAGCGCTATAAACAGAACGTAAACGAATGTTTATGCATTTTTGGGAGACTTGAGATTCCAAAAATCTACATAAATAAAATATAAAATATTCAAAGTAGACCACTTGTCATGACTATGCTGTTCGACAAATGAAACAAACATTTTTTGAATTATGCTCGTAAAAATATAAAATTGCATAAAAAAATTCTTTTGCTTTTGATTTTGTTACAAGTAAAGAAATTCAAGTTTACAAATGCCAGGTATGAATAGAATCTTCAGCAATAAATAACACTAATAAATAATAATTTTGTAATAATTGTACAGGTGAATTCTAGCATCAATGAATAGACTGAGGAACATTATTTTAGCTTTTAACTGAAATTAAACTGTGTTAATCAGGAAGTAGGAGGGAACGAACGTGTCCCGTGACTTTTCACTTTTAACCTTTGATTCATTTTTTACTACCTATTTCTGTCAGAAACTCACGTTCCTTTTGACTCTACCACCATTCCACGCATGAAAATCTGGAAAGGTCAACACGAACGTCAAAAGATTCTGTCTTATGTTAGACTCGGAAGATTCTCTGAAGTTTAAAGCGCAATGCCAGCGTTTGCTTCAAGTTGGCCCTTTCACAGATGAAATTTTTGACAAGTCATTTCTCAATCTTCGGAGATACGATGATCTGGAAATTTACATGTTCAAATGTTTCAAGAATATGTCGAAGAATTTGAAAATTTCAATATTTGCGCGTCCGAGAGTTGGAAAAATCGAATCTAAAAGTTTGAACATTTCAGCAGCCAAAAACTCAAAAGCTGAACACTCCAGCGTTTGTAGGTCTAAAAATTTGAAGACTGGAAAGTTTAAATATCGATTAATTTAAATATCAATATTGGGAAATTAGAAAATTCAAATATTTGCGATTAAAAGCGTTTAAAAGCCCGAAGAGATTGGTCGAGATTAATAAAACAAAATTTAAATAAACGTCACGATAACTGGTATAATCAAATATTCTGTAAAATAGAAAATTTCTCAAAGTGCCAATCTTAGCTTCGAATCACACGTAAGTTTAACCTGGCTTTGTATTCAGGTGTGATTCGTTTAGCGAAACAAGAAGTGAAGTGGCTGCTTGTTGACTGACGCCGCTTGCTGAGAAAACGAGAAATTAAAAAGGAAAAGCGGCTTTTGTTAAAGGGGAAAGTTTCGAACGTTCCTTCCTTCCTCGTTTGCATTCTTTTTTTTTTCCTTAATTGCTCTTCTTTCACTTTCTGAACTCGTCCATCTAAGGGTTAAATTAGGCACGTGTTTTTGTTAGATTACACGCGTGTATACGAAAAGATATTTCAACGGGGAACAAACAGAGTCAAAAAAAAAAAAAAAATGGTGAGTTTAAAATTGAAGCAAAAGTGTAATTAAGTTCTCAAGGATGGAAGTGTTACCATGTTGAAAGAAAACTTTGCAAATTAGAGTTCTACATACGTTACAAAGCATCGAGTATTAACTTTCAATATTTTGAAACAGAGTATTATTATTACATAAGGGTAATATTATATCGTGCAAGGTCTTTGTTTTGAGAGATGCGATACGAAATTATTCCATTAACAACGCTGCAAGTTCATGCAATCCTCGAAGCGAAAATCGTTCGTGCTTTTTGGAACTTGGAAAAAGAATCGATGTTTCGAAATCGACATATTATTCAATTTAATTAATTAGTTAATTAATTTACAGATATCTTCGTTACGATTATATTAGACTAACGAAAGAGTAGAATAATTTGGAAAAATGGTTGGAGAATTATTATTCTGTTTGGAACTCTAAGCTACAGAGAAAGAAGCACGTTATAATATAAGAAACATTTTTGCTAATATAACTAATGAAAATTCTGTTGAAATTAATTTCCAATTAGACAGGTGATTCAGAGCTGTAATAACATGTCTCGTCTAAAAGAATCCCACACTTTTATCAATATCGTAATAAAAGATTCTACGTTTCGTAAAATAAATCTTTAAACAGAACAGATGATTCAACGCTGCGACAATATTTTTCATTTGAAAAAAGTTGCACGTTCCCCGCGTGCATTTTTAACTCATATTTTTCTTCCTCGAACCCCCTCCCCTCCCCCTTTCTTCCCTTCCCGTCGTTGGTGGATGAAACTTTCCGATCGATCTTGTCAAGATCCGCGATTAATCCGATTTGGGAAAGGTGGCACGCAGATAAACCGTTAATCAGAGCCGCGTAAATAGCTGCCTGTTGCTGTGCTCGAAGGGGTGGAAACGTGGTAGCTCGTTACTAGCCGGGTTGTGAGCTAACCTCGCTCTGCAAGCTGCATCGATCCGGCTCGTTCTAGCCGGTGCAACAACCCACGCATACTGACCCCGTACGTCCTTGCGTTGTAGTTCGCGGAAGAATCGTCAGAGCACGGTGTTTTTGAACCTCGACATTTTCTAATCGCGACAGATACCGATTAGCACTGATATCGTTATCACAGCCGGATATCCGTCGTAATACAACTCGTTAACTTTATTGCAATAAAAGTCGTTTGTTCAGTTTTCCACGATTCGCCGATTCTTTCTCTTCTTTATCAGAGTTTTTTTTTTTTTTTTTTTTTTTTTTAGGAAGAAGCATTTTTTTTTTTAAGAAGAAGCATTGACAATTTAGTAATTTTTAGTAATCTATTTTGATATAGTTTTAGTGGTTTATATACGTTTGTATAATATTTATACACTTTTTTTCCCTTCATTAATTGCGACACTTCGAATGAAAAGATTAAACGATTGGCATTTACTATTTAGTAAACAGAACTACTACGAGTATTCTGTAAGATTAATTTGAATATTTTAGCGATATATCTGCAGGTATCGTCGAAGTTTTTCGCGTTCGATTTCGACTTCAACAAACTTCAACTAACCGTTCTCGGAAACTTCTGGCATCAGTTATTGTTTCGACTGTAATCGATTCACGTTCTCGGTAGCAGACCACTGAATGGCGAAACGATTTCTCCACTCGAGAATCGAGAGACTCACCGCACGCCGCTTAAATGCTCATAAATGCAAATTTCATTCTAGGAATCGTTCGATAAAATTGAATTTACATCGTTTTGACGCGTTCATTGAGCCACCCTTCCTCGCAACGTAGGAATATATTATAAATTTTTTTCAGAAAAAAATGACAAAGGAAATGCATTTCCCCGTATGTGCACATGCTCGTAAGCACGTTCAATCTATATAATCGACAGCGAACGTGCAATTAAGAAACATCAACAGTGAGGGAACAGCTGCTTTCGTCATAGCCGACGAGTTAGAGTTGCTTTGATCAAATTTGACCTCTCCTGTTATCGAGCATGTGCTACTTGTGTAATGAAGTCTTGAATATGTCAGAGGTTATGTACTGAGCGTGAAGGATACGGGTAATGATCGGAGACGAGCAAAAGTACATAGTCAATTAAACGGTTTCGAAAATCGAACCTCTGGTACATACGTATATGTGTGTATATACTTTTATACTGAATCTTTTAGATTCAAGGATTCTGTTCCGACAGAGGAAAAGATCGTCCTCAGTACAATGGAAATCGGTGGAAAGTGCTTTTTCAAAGAGTTTGGTAATTCGGGAAATTCTGTGGTATCGATGTTCGTTCCTTTATGTAACTTGCCTAAGGAATTCCTTTGACAATGAGGAAGGAGGTTGTATGTTGCCCTCGGGTTGCTCTTAACGTGTGTTGAAATATTTAGAAAAGGAATTTTTTGCATTAAATCGTCATGGTTGCGACAAATTTACCATTAACGATATGTAAATTTTCTATTAAATACTTCCTTCGTTCAAACAATTAAAACTATCGATTTAATAAAAAAACACGAAACGTATATGATTAGTCGATTTATTTCAAATCAACGATTTAATTAGTTAATCTTGAAACGATGTTAGTCAATGACTAATTTAATCAATCTCGAAAACATTTCAGGCAATGATTAAGTAGACAATCTCTTAAATTATTTCACTAAATGCACAATTAGCCAATCATGAAATTATTTCAATTATGGAAATCGAAGTTATGTGTAAAAAAAAAAGAAGAAAAAGAAATTCTGCTTTCCTATTGGAAATTAGGAGAAAACGGACGTTGTAAGATTTCGACTGATAATTGAAATTAGCTTCTGCTGGATTAGCCGAATAATTAGGGCGACAATGATGCAGGGAATGAGTTCGAGGTCTTGCGAGGTCGCCACGATGAAATCACCCGGGAATTGGTAATAGAAAGAAGAGGAAGAAATCTTAGTCACTGGCACATTGTTCATACCGAAGCGCCACGGTACAGTAATATAGATGTTAATCGAGGTTAATATTCGACTTCCGGTAAGACCAGAAAGTATCTTTTAATCATACCACATATTTAGGAATTTTACAATTTCCAATTCCTTTTCTGTTTATTCCAACGAAGAAATTTCTTAGTGAATTAGTGCAACTAATAATTAGATTAGGTAACGAAATAATTCAGTTGTGATAAATAAATTTTAATTGCATTCGACAGCCACGCTGTTGAAATTTTTTTAATCGTAACACCGTATCAATGTGAGATTTAATTATTTAGATTTGATCTTTTGAAAACCAATCTACCATAAAATTGATTAATCCGGTACTTCTGTAGTTTTCATATGATTATGGAATTATAGGGAGTCTGAAGTTATGAATTAAAGGGTCAAATGATCTACATATGCTAAGAAAATGGCCTTCGAAAATATATAGATGCTCATTTGTTCATGAAACTGGGACAATCTAACTAGTTTCGTCAATCATCGTGCTGCCTCTCCTATTTACGATAAATTAGAGTTGAACATGCGGCACCTGTGTCTTTACAAGACTGCATCCTACGCGAACTTAATGCTAGTTTAATACCAACATGGCCGAACCTTGACACGATTCTTCTACTTCTCACATAATTGAGAAGTATGAAAGCCGCATGAACCGGCTAAAGGCGACTAAACCTCTTCTACTTAAATGCTTACTGGAACACACAAAATTTACAATATTCTCTTTATTCGTTTATTACTTTGTCCGTTCGTTAATAACTTCTGTAGTTTATTACTCTTCTAAGAAGCTTTGAAGCTTTAGTGACTTTTTTATTTGCTTCGTATAATTTAACTGAGATATGTTTGAATCTTTTTTCTTCTTTCTTTTATTTCCAAAATAATTCCATCGATTATACGACGGAGTTATATAAATTATGGAGTGAAAAATTGTTTGTGAAGTTCGTTTTTGAAATACATAAAATTTCACTTCTCGTGACTACGATTGTTTTTCCTCAAGAAAGTGCAAAAAAGGAATTCATTATCACTATTGAGTGGTATTATAGATTTCAAATTTTAAGATCTTTTATTATTTCTGAGTATCGTCTGAATTTCTTTCACTGAAAGAAGAAATGTGCAATAATGACAATTACTGATGACTACCTACCAATTATTTATTTATATTCCAATTCTGCTGCTAGACTTTGTGCTTTTGTTACAAACTTTATTCTATTAAAATCCTGATTACTGCTCTTGTCTGTTTACTATAATCCATTGTAATTAACATCGATGACTCTCTTCATGTTCTGATGAAAATACCAATTAACTTTCTATTCACATATTTTTAAGTTTCCTAACGCTTAAATGACTAACTATCTAATCTGCAGCTGCATGCGCAGTAATTTACGAATTTGAAAAAAATATGGCACTTTAAGAAAAAAGATCCGTGTTAATGTTTTTTTTATGAATTGACTCATTGTAAAAATGACTCATTGACATCATTTTTAGACAATGTTACAAAAATTGTACATGTTATTGACGATGATAAATGTCGATACACACTTAAATAAATAAGAAACTGGCCAAGCTATTTACTGAGCAATATTACGCTCAGACATTTGTTTATAAAAGCTGGTAAGAAATAATCCAAGATAAAAATCCCGACGTAGTAAGCGCATGGTAATATTACAGATTGGAAAAGTGCAGTGCCGGTTGCTTAAAGATTTGTCAAGGCTTCGTATCCTCTCTTTTCACCACACCAGGAAAAAAAAGAAGAAGAAGAAGAAAAAAAAAGAAAAGCACGCACAGTTGCGTGGCCAAATTCGTTATGAAAAATTGATCTTTCCGCGTCGTTGACCACCCTCCCGTCACCTTCGTGCTGTCCATTAACGCACGCTTCGTTCTAGAACACCGCCTGTGTGCCAGTCGCTTTGTGCACACACACACATATATACATACATACATATAATATCGAAGTTTAGTCCAGCAAGGAGACCTTGGCACCGTTCCCCCGGTTGGTCAGGGTGGCTAAGCGAAGCAGCAGCGGTCAGCAAGAATGTAAGGCCTTAACAATTAGTTAATAATTCCCGGCCGTCCTTAATTTTCACGTCAACGCGAACACGAACTCCGGCGGCTAATTAAACGGGGCTAGATCGAAACAAAAGGCGGCTCTCTTGTTGACGTATGTGCACATACAACACGCATCAGTCAAGTGGAAATATGTATTTGCGATTGTGTTGATGGTTGTACCCCGTATCTTCGCTCTTGTTACGTTACATTTGGCATTTGGCATTGGTCCGTGCAGATATCAACAGCGTAGATTCTTGATATTTTTCAAGATCTTGATTAACACGTTCTGTGCCATGTGGTACCACCGGTGGTACACGCAGTCATATTTATTTAATGCGTTGAAAACATATATTTTATGACAAATGTAATTCTGTGAAATATATTTCTAATAATATTACCACAAGTGGTAGACGATGTGATAGCTACTCTAAACAAGAGAACTACTTATCGATGATGTAATGAAAGATTGTGTGATAATATATCAACTTTTAGTCAAAATATCAAATGGCTTGCCACGGAACGTGTTAATTTACGAAAGGGAATAATTTTGTTTTGAGTGGTGTTTTTTCTTTTTCTTGGCAGAGTTAAAAGTAGTTGTTTCAAGTCGGATTCTAGAAATTTGTTCGGGAGAAGATGAATGGTACAAAGAGATCAATAGGGGTCGAGGATAATGGATGGTATTTATAGGATCATGCAGCATTTGTTTTATGTGCAACGATGTCTGTGCGTTGAATTCATTGCATTATTATTTTGAATAATTGTGTCATTTTGATTGGCCATTTCTTTTATATGATCTCACGTGCGCAATAATCTCGTTGCTATTTTATACTTTGCGTTCAAAGATTCAATTACATTCAACGCGTTTCATCATTTTTAATAATACTTATAAATGAATGAATCGAATACCTTGATTAATAATTTAGGATTAATTTCAGCGAAGAGAGANTTAATTTTTTTATTTTTTTTTTTTTTTTTTTTTATTGTTAAAACTATTTTACAAATGACTCAGTTTGACGCATGACGTTTCGATTGCAGAAGTTTCGATTTATTGGACGAGCATGAGCAGATCATAACTAGAGAAATCGTGTCGTAATTCATTGAAAATGGTTTTAGAGGGCATTCTATCCCTCATAAAGTGCACCCTTGACTGGGAATTACCGGTTCAATGCGGTACAGCTTTTAGGAATACTAGCTGACTCGCTGGCTGGCTGGAAGGGTTAATGGTTTAATTAATTTTGCGCTGCTTTCGCCCCTCTAAGTCAATTAACCACGGCATTTTCGTCTTCCTCGGCTTGAAATGACGCTTGGCACGAAGAAACAACCGGGATGAAAAATTCGATTCAACGATCATTCGTATGCGTAATTACGATTACACACGCAGTTATTTCAAATTATCTCTTACTTAATTAATCCCTAATCGCCATATCTTACGAATCCTATTTAAAGATTTTACATATTTTCTCTATTTTTCTTTTTGTGGTATTTTTTTCTATTAAGATTTTCTTCGCGAGTAGAAGATAACTTTTGGACAAATGAATCTCGAATTTCGAATTTCCTCATACCTAAATGTATTGTATATTGTCAGTTTGCGCTATAAATTTTTCATTGGATTCCTGATATGTTGTTGCACACGTTTGTTAACTTCATTTCACGAACGAGGATATTAAACTTAGATTACTGAACCTAGATCAACTATAACGTTGAGCAAAAATTTTCAACCTGTGTTTTCGTTCGAATGCATCAAACNCCTTTTGTTTTCATTTTAATGTTTTTCAAAATTTTTTTTTTTTTTTTCGTATTGTAAATATCGATATGATTTTTACAATATGTTTCACTGGAATGCCGCTTAATGGTGCAAAGGAATGTTAACGAGCGAAAGGGCTGGGCGAACAAAGTTGTAGCAAGCTGCAAGATAACCGATCGGTCTTTCGTGAAACAGAGGATCACCTGTTTGTCTCGTTGGGTGATCATCTGGTATGCGAGAAGTTCGAAATGGTTTGTTTCAAACGGCGAAGGACGATTTCTCTTCCTTTCGTCACCTCTTGAACAAAGTCTGGACGCGGGGAAGTATCAGGACCTTGGAAAGGGGGTCGCACCTGCA
Organism: Lepidotrigona ventralis hoosana; assembly: GCA_002806875.1. Lineage (NCBI taxonomy): Eukaryota > Metazoa > Arthropoda > Insecta > Hymenoptera > Apidae > Lepidotrigona > Lepidotrigona ventralis. The sequence goes on along the minus strand of NIPQ01107383.1, from coordinate 1,395 downwards.
TCCTATCGTTCCTCAGGGTCTTCGGCTGTGCTTCCCACCTCATGCAGGCAGAACTCGTAAGCGGTGTGCTTTCGATAAGCATAAAGAGACGATTCTTATTCAAGAATGCTTCCTTTGTCGAACATGTAGACGGCGAGAGAGAGAGAAAGCCATAAAGATTTATTAATATTAGGATTCTTGGTTGAAGATGCCTCACCTGCTTCGAGTTAAGTATGATCTGTTACGGATACAGTTTTTTCGAACGCTTCGAGATGTGTAAGATAAGATTCGAATGAACTGCGTTCTGTTATATTCAACCAGAAATAATTATCGTAAATGAAGAGTAATATCGCGTCGCGATGTGTAATTTGTCCGCATCCGTTAAGCTGCGAAATATGGAAAACGGGGATTAAGAAACAGAACGTGTGCATGTTGGACGGACATTAATTTCGAAATGGCGATCATCGCATCTGGAAATTCAAGGACAGAGCGCGCGACTTGATCACGCATGACATTGTTCACAGACAATTTGACAAATTTGATAATCGAATTCAGTTATAACGTTACGCGACTCTTGTTCCACTATTTGATCCTCAATAGTTGAAAATCGCAGGAAAAATATGCAACGAATAACGTCGTTCTCAGTTCTTTAATTTTAGCATCACTTTAATGAAACGAGATGATTGTAAACGAGGATAGAATTTATTAGATTGACAGATGTAGATTTTTCAATAATTGATAAAGTTTCATGCAAGTTAAAGACATAATTGTTAAGACAATTTTTAAGATATTTTAGTATCTTTACTTTTGTTACAACATTATAATAACCAATCTGTACGAAGGTATTGAGAATTGATACTGATTACTTCTAAAATTAATTTAAAAAGAAAAAAAACCTCCAAAATATGCAGAAATCATAAAATCTGATTTTGTATGAAAAGAAGAAAGGAAACGGGAAGTGTAATTCGTCTCGTGTAATCTTCAATTTTCAACGTAGTCGTGGTACAAGATTAAAAGAAAATCCAACAACGTTACGTTGAAATTTCACGGTATTATGTCAGACTTCTCTTGCTCGGCGAGTTTATTTTCGGTCGGATCCTCTTCTCGGTTCAGAGGATTACGCGTTTCAACGCGAGATGAAATAACGTGGCTCGTGGCTGGTTTTTCATGGCACGTGGAGGGCTGGGGCCGCTACTCTGACGTGGTGGACGAACAGGGTGAACGGGCGAAGTGTGAATACAACGTGTGGTATACATTGAATAAAAAAACGAGCAGGTGGTTTGGACACGGACAACAGCGGTTGCCCGGCCTCGTAACACCTGCCACAACGAAATGCTTTTTACGAGATATCAAACTCGTGCCTGACATCTTGCCTTTTGTGAGATCTTGGCCAGGATCGATCCGCTTTATCCTCGA
>NIPQ01107358.1:0-16193 GCA_002806875.1 Lepidotrigona ventralis hoosana | reverse complement strand
CGGAACACCGAAACTGGTCGATTCGCCGCTGGGACGAGATCGGGAAGTTTATCAGGTCAGGTGAGCGCCAGGTGTTTATATTCGAGTCCGCGGAGCAAAACTGTTTGTCAGACGCAATTCATTTCTCCTTACCTTCTGCACTTTCTCCTTTACACTTCGGAGAGGGTGTTCGAAAGCCACAAGTCACGTAATCGCAATGACTTTACGCAGTGATTCGTTCTTCGACATACATGTGAGACGTTCGTGAGAAATTGATAAGTAGAGGAAAATGACGCTCACTTCGTAATAAAACGAACATATGGGAGTAAATCATCTATTATCATTAGAAATTTAGAATATTAATTTTATTAACGGCTTAAAATTTTGTTGAACTCCTCAACCTCAGTCAGTTTTAAACGATTAAAAACCGTGATAACAATAATGTTTCAATAAATTTCTTTTTATTTTTCAAGATCGATATTAATGACATCCAGCAAAGTATCGATATATATTAACGATGTCCTGAGGCATACTGCACGCGGAGGAAAGAAAAAGACCGTCAGGCGTGACGCTGACAATCAGAAGGGAGGCCGCAGGCGTTTGGGTCCGTTGGATTCCGATTATGGTTGGGCGCTAAAGTTTATAAGAGGCTGAAGGGAAGTCCCCTTCCTGCTCTTAATGAATCGAAATAATTGGTCGAGCATCGTCATGCTTGTTGCGTATTTTGTAAATGAACACATGCAAAGAGGAAACAGTAATAAAGTGGCATGTTGTATGTCGCGAAAAAAGGAGCCACCTGAAGAATTGTAACGAATAGAGAAATAGATCGGCTGCCAGGCTGACGATCTCGAGCGTACTAAATTCTCAACAAAACTACAGCGACATGATACTGTTCGTGTTTTATACAAAAGGTCTTGAAATCAGCACACTTTTGATTGATAAGGTTTGTAAATTTGCGAGACAAGCAGAGATATTTCACATAGATATTTACACAGTCAATTATCCATGATAGATGCTCGAATACTTTTTTGTGAGCTGCAAGTGTTTGTTGCAAAGTAAATGTATAAGAAAGCGATTAAGATTTCATTGTCGCGTAAAGAAACGTGTCATTTTCAATGAGAACACTCAGCGAGAGAGTTTTATCGTGGCGAGGAATCGCGAGTTACAACGCGAATAAATATGCGTTCACCGATTTCCGATTTGCGTTTAATTATCGGCTGTGATTCGCCATTGGGACGGAGTATGCGTTCTCATGAGATTCGCTCATGGGGATTTTCTCATGGCATCCGGATATTCTCATCGTCTGACTAATTAGCACGTCCGTGGCATTGCTGGTTAGTGATTAAAAAACTTCGAGATTCTGCCGATTCAATAGATCGACTCATCGTCGCAACATTTTAATTGCGGTAATTTATACGTCATGCCAATGCGCAGAGAAAGCATCTTTTTTTGTTCGATGCGAACCGTGTTTAACGTGCGGAACGGTTTGATCGTCGATTGCGAAAATCATGCAAATGTCGATACTTGACTTTTGTATAATTTGGGGAGGATCTTGGTATGTAAATCATCGATTGATTGGTGCAGACAGGTTGCCAATTGATTTTGTGATTTGAACGTAAAAACAAGTATTGTTTAAGCGTTTGCTTAAACTCCCGTATGAATTTCTTGAAAAAATTTATAGCGACTCACGAAAGTATTTTGAACACTTAACATAAAAAAAATTTCACGAAATTAACAACGATTCTCTCTTTCAGCGTTCTTCTTTCGTTCAGGCAGGGATTTCTCTGGATAAATGACTGCAATATAGCAGAGGAAACGTAAACGTAAACGTAAGCAACGAGAGAGAGAGAGAGAGAGAGAGAGCAACGAGAGAAACGGCGAAAAGTCAGATGGCATTGGTTCGATATTTTTTTCAAACGAATCGAGTCACGGATGCATGGGAAAAGAGGCACACGTGCGTGGATGCGGAAAATTAATTCGGCGGATGTGACGTCATGGATCGGTACTCGCGTTTCCTGTGGAAGTCTTCTGAGAAACCTGTACGTTTCAGAAGACCCTTGCTTTTATCCGTGCACGATGAATGTTCATTAAAACGCGTTTCACTCGGCGGGGAACGGTGGAATTAACTGGAACGAGAAATACATATTCGTAACGCAGCATCGTTTATCTGTACGATCTATCTTGAGAAATAGTTTCCGATCTATACACGCGTCGCAAAAAAGAAACGGTTCTCTTTGTGGCCCCCGGAGGATCGTGGCTCGAGGTTCCCATGGGCCAGAAGTTCCGAAGAAAAAGAGAGAAATTCTCTCATGAGGCGCCACTAAGAGGACGATGCTTGCCAGGTGTTTTGGAGGTAGAGTCCCTCTCCTCTTCTTTCCCTTTCTCTCTTCTTTCAGAAACCATTTCGGCTATGTTCCTTTCCCCTTTCCCCCCCCCTTTCTCTGTCCTTCTCTTGCCGCTCACGTTTTCTTACTTTTGCCCTCTATACTTTCCCCCTTCGAACTTCTTCCCCATCTCGTTTCAACGCTCCGATCCGAGAAACCCGACTACTTGGTTCCTCCAGTTCTCTTTTATACATGTACACACATTCGCTCTTTCTCTTTTCTTCTTCTCGTTCTTTCTCGGGCTACCTTTCCTTTTTGTGTAGTGGCTCTCCTTTTTACCACCTGGCAGAACAGCAGCTGGTAGCGCAAAGAGGTCTCTCGAAGGGGATAAAGGACCTTCCTATCGTCCTTAGGGAACTCCGGCGAACACCGTCATTCGTCTCTAAACAGACTCGGTCAAACAACAGTCCAACCAAAATTGACGTCTTTCCTAATCGCTGGGAAAACACTTGTACGTTTTAACGGCGCGTGTATTTGTTAATGTCTTTTACTGAGTAAACAATTTCTTCTAAACCTCCAACCCTTATTTAGGCGCTATAGGAATTGAAAGCGATTTCCTTCAGAAGATGAAGGGAAAACATTGGCAAAACAAATAGAAAAATTGTAAATGTGGACGATCATTGAGATTAAACGCTGTTCATATTGTTCATATCTGTTTACTTTGGAAAGTTGTAAGAACAAAACATATCTTGAGTTTAATTCAGGATTCGCTTTCCTATACGAAATTGAGAGATAGAAAATTGTAACAGGCAAGGAGAACGAGTCACAGGCAAGCAGTCAAGTTTGCTGCAAATGCAGATCCAGAATTTCCTTTTAATAAAAGATACTAGGTAGTTTTTTTCAACGTGTCTTACAATTAGTGCGTATGTTGAATAATAATCGACAAATTTCTGGTCAAGGTAAATGTTTCTCCTCTGCCTTTCAGGAGTGAAAATGTCACTTGTTTAGTCATTTTAATGAGATCATCGTTCGTATCTCTGTCTTGTTCCTTTAGTTACTCCGTTACCAAAATTACTATCGTTTCTTTCGTTCCATTAGATAGATATTCGTATATTTGTAGACATTCTGTACGAATAAAACTTTAGAACGGATTGCAGAAATCATTTCTTAATGTTCTATTTGAGAACTTGGTCATAATGACAATTTTTAAGTAACGTCGAATACGATATTAAAGTTAATATTTAAGTGTATTTGGTTAGTGATCGTCAGGTCACATCAAAAAAAAAAAAAATGGACAAAATAATTTAAATTACTGTTAAATAATTATTGAATCATAATTGAAATATTATTTTTTTTTCTGAGTTGAATCAAAGATTTCTACTCTCTATGTCTAAACTGTCTGTTTTCAGCGATCAGTGAAATTTTCAGAGAAGATACGAAAGCTCTAAGGGAATGGTCGATTCGGAAGAAACGCGAATTGCCGGAATTAGCTTCCGCGAACCAGTTTGGCGCCGGTTTAACCACCACCGGTGCCAAATCGTGGTTGTTTCACGGGCCTCGCCTCAAGGCTGCGGGCCATACTCAGAAAATTGATGGATAACATCTTCTTTTTTCTTCCTTTTCCTCAAACGGTAGTCTGTTAATTTCCATCGAAGTTGTAATTGGTGCCATTAATAACAGGTTTGCCTTCGTTCTTTGAAGTTCCTTTCGATTGCTTGCTAGGGAAGAAGAAGCTTTTTGAAAGGCCGATACAAGTGGTCAGTTTCCGAAGGTTGTGAATACGCTTATTAAACGTGAAAGAGGTCTGAGAAACGATGGTAAAAAGAGAATGATCCGCAAACTGCGGTCCACGACGTGCACAATGATATGTCGCCGATCACCAGACTGATGTTAAAATATATCTGTAAAATATTCGGGCGAGTCTCATCTTGCTATTTAGCAGGAAGAGGAGAATGAGTGAAAATAGTGGTTAAACTATTCATTAAAAGTCGTTAAAAAAAAAAAGAAAATATTATACAGTTTGCAGGGATATTGGCATTGTTATCGATACGTTTATCGAACATTTTAGATATTTTGCTCTACTATTTTCTCGTGATTTAATGAGGTCTTGATAAAAAAGCTTGTGTTTCAATTCAGACTGTGACCAGAGAATGTACTTACGAATCCGAATATTTCTCTTTCGTTTTATTACTTTTTTCAGGTTCACGACGAAGTTTGGAGCGCGGGAAGACGAAGTTGAATCGGAAACGAACGAAAACTGGTTAGCGGTGAATGAAAAAAGACGAACAGGATATGAAAGAAGATAATGAAAAAAAGATCACGGCGATGCGGAGAGGAGAATGTGTGTGTTCATCTATGCAGCGAGTCGGTCTCGAGCTGGACCTGTTGGACCATGAGATGGACGGATTGCAGATTTCCTGCATTTCAGATTCACTTTGCGAAACGTGCTTCCCTGCCTGTAATAAATTACGATTGTAATCGTTCTACGTGCACATCCCGTCGCTCGCGGTGAATAATTCAGCGACTGTTGAATTATTTTTTTCGAGTTTTGTCTCTGTTTGAAACGATCTCAGTTATATTCGATTCGAGATTCCCTGCAATAAGGACTTTCTAGTAATTGAAGTAAGCGAAGAATCTAAATTACTTTTTGACAAATATATTATAAAGTTCAGCTGATATCCTCTAGTAGTAGCATTAATAATGAAATTCTCGCGTCAAGTTTGATAATTTAATGTTAAAGCTACAGTCTTCTTATTACTGCAATATCCTCCATTCGTAAGAATTAAATAGCAGCAACAGGTTCGATTTCGATAACTTTCCTTCTTTTAATTTATTCGTTTCTTTTTCCTATCGTTCCAGGACTGTTCCTTAACACATGTTCAGAGATCCGAGGAGTGGAAGATATCACGTGTCGGCCGATTCATTGGAGCCAGGACCGCTCTTCATCTTTCTTTGCAACGATGCTCAAAGATTCGCGTAGCCTCCCCCCGCCGATGCGATGTCTGGAGGCCTTGACTGGGACTCTTTGGAACCAACTCCCCGGACACAACATACCTATGGCCGAGGGGGCCTTCTCTTACATACTTGCACGGTCTCGTTGTATTCGTCACACATTCAGTCACGCAACCTTTCGCACACTTTGAGCTTTCGGCTTGTAACCTGCACACACGCGTTTCTGTATCCATGTCGTACACTCGGCCCTATACCGCTGCTTGTGGCATTACTTCTCTTCAGGCTATTCGCATATTCGAATTTACACGGGGCTTATTCTCTACGCGGAAGACACTTATTATGTCTGAATGTGTAACGCCAATTATTACTGACGCAGGCAATAATTTGTGAATAATTTGTAATGTCATTAGTGGAAGGTTTGATCAACTCCATAAAGTGAAAAATACAGAAGAAGTATATCCTCATATAAGGTTACTTGCTAGGAGTCTAGAGTTCTGTCTAGAGTTCAAGCAATTAGGTAACGATATTGGTAATTAAAATTTTATTCGTGTAAATTTAGGAGTTTGATTGCAGTTGTATTCTTTAATTCTTTCGACATTCCCATTGAAGAAATTTCGTCGAGTCATGGAATGAATTGACAAGCGGTCAGATTCGCCGGTGGATTTCGAATTCGTCAAGGTGGAAGAGGCGAGAGAAGGCGAATCGAAGAGAGGCCGGACAGAAAGGCCTCTCGCTGCCCTTGCCGGACGTAAATTTATCACGACTTTATCTCGACCGGTGGAACGACGTTCGTTAATTTTCTACCAGCGCCGCTTCAGCCTTCTCTTCTTCTCCCCTTCACCTGCGTTCTGCTCGTTTCTTTTTTCAAGCCCTTCGTTCTTGCGGATAAGTATCGAGTAAATCGAGCCGAAAAATCCTGCCATTCGTTTCCTTCCACTCAACTGGTTCTAGATTCCACGTAATTGCCAATTTCATCGGACAGTGTTTCTTCATTTTTCAATTTGCGGCTGACATATATTGAAGGTGTACATCATTTTTCATAGATCGTACATGATCAAATTTCGTATGATAAAAACTGAGTTCACGTTCACGTTCACGAGTGTAGGGAACGAACGTCGCATACCTCGGAGAGTGGATATAAATTTAATTAAGATTAGGAATTCGGTGAAGCCGGAGAAAGAGAGAAAAAGAGATGCAGCAAGTTTCGATAACCAGTTCCTTTTTAAATCCGTTCGTTGAATGGGAATTCGAGTTCAATGTTCATTCGAGTCTCGATACTTCAACTCGAAAGTCTCAAACTCTCTGCCGGGTCAGAGAGTTAGTTATCTTCGTTGGTAATTTATGTGTGCTTCTTTTTCCCAGGCGAAGATATCAGGGTAGTTTCGTCGAAACGGTAATAAGTCGAGAATCCTACAGGAATACGGATACCTTTGTTGTTTCTTTGTATCCTTTCAATCACTAGCTATTATATTGTGCATCGTACGCGGTGACGAGAGAAGAAAATCGTTTCGGATCTCCCATGACGCGTTAATTAAACGAACCTCATTAATACGGATCGTGCGACTGAAACGAAACCACGGACGAGGCGGGGATCTCTTTCGAAAAGGATTTGGTCGTTTGGTTGGTAGACTGAAGGCCGATACCTCGACTCGCGATGCCCCGGTTTTTGTTTCTTGTTTCTTTCTCCTCATCCTTCTTTCAGCTTCGCAGGTCCTTCAGACTGCTGTTTCGACCTGCCTTTCTACCCCAGCCGCCTTCTTAATCTTCCTTCAATTCCCTGGCTTTTCGTTTCTTTCGCTTCTTTTTCACCTGGGTTTCTTTCCTCCTCCTCCTCCTCCTCTTCTTCTTCTTCTTCTTCTTCTTCTTCATCGTCGTCGCCGTTGTCGTTGTCGTTCTTTGTTGCCTCTCCTTCCTTTCGCTGCTTTTTTGTATTCCATCGAATCTCTCCCCACCTTTGCTCTCCCCTTCTTTCTCTCGCCAGCCCGATCCGCGGCAACGAGGGATCCACGCCGATAGATCTCCAGCTGTCTTTAGCCGAGGGAAGAATCGCGAAAACCATTGCCAGTCCATTGAATCCCGTGGTGTGTCTCGAATCAACGAAGAAGAAGATCCGTCGATGGCGATTCCTCCCGTTCTCTATCGTTTCTATTTCAGGATAGCGGATTGCCGCCGGTTCGAAAGCGGAGCGAAAATAGAATCACACGCGAGCCTCGAGAAATCTAGGATTGCATTGCGATAAGAGAAAGAAACGAGTTCTTCCCACGCGGTTACCATCGACTCCCGTTCGGTTCGATTATTCTCACGCATCCTAATCATTCTCTTGTTATGCTAATTGATCATTAGAAGATCAAGATTGCACAAAGAGGGAAAAGAACGGGCGACGAAGGGGAAGAAAGGATACACGCAAATAGAAAGAGAAAAAAAAATGGCGGAATTGATTTCTCCTGGGATCGGAGATTCGAGAAACGATCGATCATAGGGCCGAATACCTTGGCCGACGACTCCCTCATCAATCACCGATGATTGAGATCGAAGAGAGGAGGACTTACCAGCAGATTGACGGTGCCCGTGTGATCGTCCACCCAAGCCAGTAAAATATCAGCCCCTTTCATGTGGTTTTTATCGTTGAAGCCGATACCAACGTATCCCAAGGTCTTGGCAGTGACCTTGAAGATGACCATCTCCTTGTCTGAAGGATCCCACTCGAGGATAACCTCGCCATCGTCGTCGAGTTTCTCGTGCCTGGTGAACTTTGGTTCCTTGATACTCCTTCGTGGCCTGTTGTCTATCGTCTCTTCGGAATCGATATACTTTGAGCCACGAAAGAATTTGGCTAATTTATTCATCGGTGGAATGTACTTCTTAGGGACTCGATCTCGCGTTCTTTTCAAGATAGGATAGTCGAAGAGCGTTGGGCCAGCGGTACCGGTATCGCTGATGATTTCGAATTGGGAATTCTCTTCTATCTCGTCGTCGTCTTGAAAATCCGTCGTTCGAGTAGTCTCTTCTCGAGATTCAGCCCTCGGATTCTCGTTTTCGATCGATTGTCTGTCCGACAATGCTGTGCCGTTCGACCACGTTGACTCTTCGTTGGAAAGTTCGATATCGAACGCATCCATGGTTTCATTGATCTCTGCCGACATGGTGGTCGTTTCCTCGGATACTCGGCCGAGAATTCGAGAACTCGCGTTGTTCACCAGCTCGTGTTGACTCGGATCCAGGTTCTCTTCCCTCGAATTAGGAAAGTCCAGACCGTCTTCTTTGTAAGAGATCTTTCTCTTTGCCTTCCATTGCGCGTACCATTCTTTATCAACGTCCAACCGCTGCTTCTTAAACGTGCCCACTCTGAGAAACGGCTCCTCTCCTCGAAGGCCTCTCTTTATCCTGGATATAATGTCTTTCTGATGATGCCTGTTTCTGTAGGCCAAGGTCCTCATGGTCTCGTCCATATGCTGGACGTACAGGTCCAGTAAATCGCACCTGGCCATCCAACAGAGGCTCAACACCACAATTAGCCTAAGTATCAGCATCTTCCTCTTCTTCTTCGTTCGTTCGCCTCTTCGTGAACCTTCATACGATCATCGAATCCACGTTCTTCGTTAATTTCTTCACGATCTCCAAGCCATACGAGCTTCGTTATGGAACTTCACTCGGAACTACCCCTTGCAGAGCGACTATTAATCATAATCACTAAAATTTCTTAGAGTAAAGTCCGATATACCAGCGCCAAATATAAGATTATCTCAGATTAAACTTAGGCTCTCTCTTCACAATTGAACTTCTGTCATCTTTTTTTTTTTCTTTTCTTTCTATTTATATTTTATGAGTACTCGATTATTTTTTGTTGCGTCAAAATTTCACACACGTTCCTTACGAATGTATTATTAACAATCGGTCAGTGTCTGTTTCAGTTATGAAGAAATTTTTCACTTCGCTTTTCGAAGCACAAACTCCTCTCTCCTCACATGTTACGCGAGCGACAGTTGTGCCGGGACTAATTTAAGCACGCGGTGTTACCCGCGTCGCTGTTGCCCCTGCAGATGCTTGCAGCTGCTTACCTGGAGTCGGGTCCCCTTCTTTGGGCCCTCGGGCTCAGGCCCGTACCGTCACTTTTCCGGCTCCCTTTTACCATTCCCTATCTCTTGAAGCGACACTCGCAATTTCAACATCGTCGTTTCTCTATGTATTTGTTTCAGGGAGGAAATTTGGGGGAGAAAAATAATCGAAGATTGCGATGGTCATTAAATGGGCTTAAGAAGACACAGCGAAGCCGACAAATGAGAGGGGTCTTTGGAAGAAGACACGCCAAAGAAAGAAAGAGGAAACCGCCGTCACACTATCTGAACGCTACTTCTCTCATTATTTTCCTCCTCTACGACCATTCTCTACGACTAGACAATTTGTTGAGAAAACGTACCGCGCAGCGTAGACAATGGGCAATCATCATTGAAATTTTTCCATTGCCAAATGAAACGTAGGGATTGATGAAGGTAGACTGGTTAGTTTGTCTACTTTCAACTTGCTCTGTCCTTTTCTTTCTTCTTCCTTTTCTTTTTCGTTTATTTATTTATTTCTTCTTTTTTTGCAGGACAAGAAGAAGGAGATTGGTAGAACAATTTTATGAAAAATCTCTTGAACGTCAGGTCTCTTTCTTTCGTCCCAAGTGATTTCGTCTTTGGAGTCGATGAGGGAGGAAACGAACACATCGCGATAAAAAGATCTGGTAGTGCTTCCTGCGGAAGCTTTTTTCTGAAACCGGAGACGCATTTATCAGTGGTGGTGGTGGTGGTGGTGTTCCAGAATGAAACCGAGGGGATGCGAAAACAACTGCGGCAGATGTGAACTCTTGGCACGCGCCCTTCTGTTTAACAGTGGTGCTCACCCCGTTTCCATCGAAACGAGGAAATTCGATGGATTTCGAAGCCCAAGTCTCAACAGTTTGGTTTCGAAATTTGAAAATTCAGGTTTTGTTCTGATAGTTCTTATATCCTAAATTCTTCAGAATCTAATTTATTTTTATTTTACCTATTAACCAGGGAAAATGAGTTCACTTGTTAGTAGTTCAATCAATTGGTACCATGTTTATGTTTGACGATCACGTGTGTAAAGTATTGCAAGTCCATTTTTGTCAATTTCCTCACTTGATACTTTTGATTCAATTCAACAAGTTTAATTTTAATTAACGGGGAAGAATGTTGTCTTCAGTAGGTTCCTTTGTTCCAGATCGATTGGAAATAGCTAGTTTTCTATTCTTCTAACATCTGAGGCCGACGACGAGTATCCTCTGGCGCATGATCATTACAATTACCCGTTTTAAATATATGGGATATAATAATACTTGGCCAGATATGAATAAAACGACAATGTGCTAACAATGAACGTATAAAAAGCATTATCATTTGCAAAGCGTCCGCGCGCGCGTCGGAAGCCAACTGTATCAAGTTACTTCCTGTGCTTGGCATTGAAACTTTATAATCTACAGTAGAAGAGTTATCTTATTCATTCGAATACTTACTTCGATATAAGAAATATCTTTCGAACACTCACGGACTGTCATTGATATCTAGAAAGTACTACTCTTTTCTTCAACATCTACTGCTTCAATATTGACTTTAGATTCCTTAAAGTATTAAACTTGTATCGAAGAAATGAAAAAAAAAAAGAAAATCGCTCAAGTTTGTAAAAACGCACCGTGGTAAATCCACAAGGATGAAAAATTTACGAACTGGTGACTTTGTTTACTATTACTCCCCTATTTCTAGCGTTGATCGCGTTTTTTTTTTCTTTCTTTCTTTGCAGGCTCTACAAAGAACTAACAATTAGCTAATTGCTTCCAAAGAAACCGCAAATCGAATCATCACCGGATCAAATTAATTAACCGCTCCGAAACCAGTTTGACCAGATGGATGGTGGACGGACAGATTTGCTGAAGTTTGCTTGAACGTTACGGCTCTTCTTTTGGTTTCTCTCTCGCGGCACTTCGATTCGACATTAAAACAGGAAATCGAAGGAGGAATCGGTTTTCCCGGAATTTCTGTCGGTCAGGTATCGTTGGTTATTGTAAGAGAGAAATTCCTTTATGCGAAAAGATGCGCGCGTACACGCAACCGTCGCCGGCCAACTATGCTCGCTGCATTATTTCTTTGTTCGTAGGAATCCGAGGATCGATTGGGATTCGTGCCAAAAGGAACCTTTCGTTTTCTATAAGGATAAATTGCAAATTCTTCGGCGACAAGGGGCCAGGGGGAACGTGGTTATTCAAACAACCTTTTTCTCTGTTTTGCCAGACGAATCGAAGTTTATGGAAAATCGTCTCGCAACACACCATCCAGTATTCCCCGTCTCGAAGAGCTGTTGCTGTTCATCACAGAGGATTAAAGTTGGCAATACACGGCCGCCACTTTGTATTCCATTGGCAAATTTATTCGTCGTCCTCCACGTGGATTATTTATCAGAGGAGACGTTGTATCGGATCGGAAATCTGGTCGTTCTGGGAAAAACCGATGGCTCGCGACATGTATCCAGCATAAGAAGCGAACGACCAGTCATTTTCATCACAATCACGAACTCCACGTCTCTGTTCGCCGTAGACTGGTGAAATCATCGTGGATTCTGAGCTCGTTTGTCCCTCCTGATTAACGATTCACACAACAATCAGCTTAGAAACGTTTTACAGTTATTATCACCGATAGATAACGACCGTTTTATTCAGTTTCTCGTCGTTGTTCGATCGCCGTTCTCGATCTTTCGTTCTCACGTCTGATATCGTCAATCCTAAAAATATACGTACATACGGTTGCGATGTTCACCTGTCGCGTGCCAAGCTACACCTGCTTAAGTAACTTTCCTCATTCGAGTTCTTACCATCTGCTTCTTTTTCGAGTTTTGCTGACCGATTGGCAGATGCCACGGGTTTCAAATAATTTAACGGTTTCAAATAATTTTATTTCAAACCTTCTAAAAACCGCGGGCAATTTTTCTGTGACCATGAGATCACAAGTGAAATCTATTGTCTTATATAAGTTAATTATCATAAAGAGACTCACTGCGGTGCAAAACAGGAAGTTAAAAGTAACGCGATTTCGGCTACAGAGTTAATTACATATTATTATTACGTTATCACGTTCCCATTGCTTTATGTTTTTTTTTATCGAGGAAATTTTGACAAAAAAGCAAACGCAGTGAACGAACAATGAATACGGAATATTTATTCCGCAGTCTTGCACGCAGTGTATTATACCGTACGTGCGTGTACTATACGCGTATCAGAAATGCCTTGGCATGCGAACTTTTCTAAATTGAGCTGGGAATTCCTTTGACTAAGAAATAATTTGTTTCAAGGTTTTACTAACTTAACTCGAGCAGAAATTCACATGATTTTCTTATTAGCAACATTTCAACATACAGTAAATATTATATATTATACTATACAATATGTAATATATATAATATATACTATATACTAGTAATAATACTGGTATATATAATTAGCATATTATATACTATATATACTGTTAATTGTTATGTAAAGGCAGAATAGACATACACGTGTTCTGAATATCAGCTAATATAGGAACAATTTAACTTAATCAGTAGTTACAAAAAGATTTTCATTCATTAAACATTCTTGGCTTGGTTTAAATGTATACGTACATACTATTATTACTTTAGAAAGTATTTTTACATTAATTCTCTGAAAAAGAAAAATGTAATGAAGAGAGTTCTACTTGAAATGAAAAATGTTGCAGTTTTATAAAATATAAAAAAGAAAAGTTCCAATTTGACAGAGATATAACACGAACAATTACAAGTTAATCCAGTTTTTGTAAATTTAAAATTTGCGCAAATTATGAATACCGAGATGTTAGCGCCGCGAAGTGGTAAAGCAGTGAAACTAACCTCTCTTTGTCGATATTACAAAATGTAATTAATTTCAAGTTTTTACGCGGTCAAATTGCATGCTATACATATACATTTTAAAATTAACTCTTTCAATTTACGCTCACGAGTAAATTTTATCTAACATTTACGAGAAATTAAGCACAACTTGAAAATGGATTTCAATTTGTTGAACAGAAATATGAAAATCTTTATTCACATGTTTTGTATATCAAATGGAACGTTGAAAGAAAGCTGAGCTTCTCAAACTGATTATACAATTCTAAAAGTTCGCAGATTAATTCTAATTAGTTTTTTTTTTTAATCAAAGTGTCTTCAACATACTGGAGCCATCTGTCGTAAACATGGGGCACTAAGATTATCGGCACTTGTAGTACTGACATCCGCCAATAGATGGCGTGACAATGCCACGTGCATCGCTTTAAGTGTAAGAAAAACTAATTAAGAAGATTAATTTATCAATTTTTAATGCCACGTCATCGGTTTTGAATTCTAGAAACTGTTTTCTTGTAAATCCGATCTTAAATTATTCGATTCACTGTTCACAGTCGCAGTTTACAGACACAGTGTGTCATGTCGTCGTGTGGCAGCACTTGTACGAAGGCAAAAAATTAGGTTAACGTTTGTAAACGAAAGTAATTGTATCGTGTAATTTGTGATAAATTAGAAGACTGATACAAATGTTTACATAGAAACAAGTAGAAAAGTAGAAGTAGTTTCTTGCTGTTAAGTAACATCATCGATCATGGTTCGAAGTAGCGATAAGTACGTATAATGTTTTATTCAAGTACGCTTTTCAGGTTAATTTTATTAACCTAACCTTTGCTATTGTACAAAACTACTTTTTAATCAATACCAACCGTTCGAACGTTTATCTATGATGTCAAGCGTTGAATTTAATGCCTTTGCTTTTTAGAGATAGGCATCACAGAAGGCGGTCTAGATCGCGTTCTAGATCACGGTCCCCTACTCCGGAGAAAAAACGGCGGCGATCTCGAAGTAGAGATAGGGACAGAGAACGAGATAAAGGACGACACAGGGAAAGAAGAAGTCGTTCTAGAGATCGTGACAGGGATAGAAGAGATCGTTCTGAAAGGGACAGGGATCGTGACAGGAAACGGTATATTACAAAGTATATTACAAAAATATACATGTTATTTTCTAATTTCGTATGATTATAAATGACAAATATTTCTTAACACGTTAAGTGCCCAGCCGTTTCGTTCACGCCACAGTCAGCGGGCCACTCCGGGCCGCTTACCGATAGGCGAGCCACAGTATAAAACAGATAGAAAAAAAGGAAGGTAGTGCGTATAAAGTTAGAAGATAATGTACCGAATGTTATAATACAAATTCACAAATGTTAAGTTCAAAGATGGTGAAAAATTTAACGCAGAAAGTTACAACCTTCTGTAATCAACGTACAAACAAACCTCACCTTTATTTACCGTTTTTTAATAAATTTCATTAATGTTTTTAAGTATTATATTCTTTTCCTTGAAGCATTGACCAAACAAAAATCGATGTCGCCTAAATTAAATGTTCAGTCTCACAAATAAGCAAGGACCGACACGCGCGCAGGAATATCATCAACGAAAAGTCTGCGGCCGGTCCGTCGGTACCGGCTGGGCACTTAACGTGTTAACGTTATAACTTTCTTGAAAAGGTTTCCAAGGCTTACAAGTGAAACTATGCTAGTTACCATGTTTGTTTTTTGTTTTCATGGAGATGCATATATTAATGAAATAATGTATTAATTATGTTGATTGTTCTCGGTATACTAGTGGAGACAGTAAAGAAAAGCGTCTTACAGGCTCAAAGTCTTCACGTTCAGGCAAAGATCGGTCGAATAGATCAAGATCAAGAGACCGAAAGGAGAAAGAGAAGGGTGACAACGATGAATTGCCGTTTGACCATACTAAATTGGACAAGGTAATTTATTTTAATTGAAGTAAAGCGTACGATTTGCTTAAAAATGATCTCTCTACGTGTTTATTAGGAGGAAGAGCAAAAAAGATTGGAATTGGAAATGCAGAAGAGGAGAGAAAGAATAGAGAGATGGCGTGCAGAAAGAAAAAAGAAAGAATTGGAAGCAACTAAGAAAGACGGTAAGGCATCTATTTTAGCAAACCTACAGTTGCCTATGAAAAAATGGTCCCTCGAGGATGACAGTGATGAAGAGACGCCTGTTATCCAAAATTGTAACAAGGAATGCAAAGAGGATGGAGAAACGAAAGAAGAAATGGAGGAAGTTAAGGAAGAAGCTAAATGCGATGAAGAAGAAGTTGATCCCCTCGATGCCTTTATGGCGGAGGTATTTATTTATCACGTCATATACTACGTGTATATCACATACAAGGAATTAAAAATTTTCTTTTTGAATAGGTTCAAGAAGAAGTTCGTAAAGTGAACAAACTCGATAATAAGAGTGGAAAGAACGCGAATAACGGCACAGGCGCGGCAGGTACTCAGAGCGGCGGTGTTGTTATCGTTACCGGCGTAGCCAAAAAGAAAGTGCAAAAGCAAAAAGGTGAATTAATTGAACAGAATCAAGATGGTCTTGAGTATTCTAGCGAAGAAGAAGGCGAGAACCTCCACGAAACCGCTGCTGGCATTGCGAATAAGCAGAAGCGAGAATTAGCCAAAGTCGATCATGCAACGACAGAGTATCAACCATTCAGAAAATCCTTTTACGTTGAAGTACCTGAGATTGGTAAGATTGCATATCGAAATTTTTACATATTTTCTTTTTAAAAGGTTTATTGGTATTTAATCTTTTGTAGCGAGAATGACACCGGAAGAAGTAGAAGCGTACAAAGAAGAATTAGAAGGTATTCGTGTGAAAGGCAAAGGTTGCCCGAAGCCCATTAAGTCGTGGGCACAATGTGGTGTTACGAAAAAGGAGTTGGAGGTACTGAAAAAACTCGGTTATGAGAAGCCAACTCCTATTCAATGTCAAGCCATTCCAGCAATTATGTCTGGCCGTGATTTGATAGGTATAGCAAAGACAGGGAGTGGAAAAACGTTAGCCTTCTTGCT
>NIPQ01107355.1:0-16125 GCA_002806875.1 Lepidotrigona ventralis hoosana | reverse complement strand
ATCATTCGTTTTGCTCATAAAATTTTTCAGTTAACACAACTTTCGCGCGTTTTTAAAGAACTGTTCGTTTTCGAGAGAATAATACACATTGAAAATAAATTATAATGTTGTAAGATATTCTAAATCTGGTCTTGTTAATTTATTATCTATTTATTTGTTTCCTATAAAAATTTAGAAATTGTCAGAAAAGAAATAATAATATTAAAATATTGAATTGCTGAACTTATACTAAAAGTATCATTTCAGATACAATTAACAGATTCTACTTTATTTAGTATACTCATACTATAAAAAGAGTATGAATATTTATACATTAAGAAATAATAATATTAAAATATTGAATTGCTGAACTTATACTAAAAGTATCATTTCAGATACAATTAACAGATTCTACTTTATTTAGTATACTCATACTATAAAAAGAGTATGAATATTTATACATTTTTGGAAAATTTAAGATTCCAAAGATTTATAAAATGTGTATGAAATATTAAAAAATATTTAAGGTAAAGTAGATTTACTTTTAGATTCTAATTATTTAGTTATACCCATAATAATAGATCCATAATGAAATAGCTAAAAAATAAAAGCATTCAATAATAATGAATATCAACAAGTATTCTAGTACTTGAAAGTTGCACTGAAATGCACGTTCAATATCAGATATCGAATAATACTGAAAGATGTAACTCATACTGTAATGTCAATGTAAAAAGAAAAAAATATTTCAATTTTTTCGAACTATATAAAATTGTACAAAAAAGAAGAATGAAAGACTTATAAATGGATGAAACATTTTTAAATAAAGTTAAAAACAGAATAAAATCACGTAAATTGATTGAAAAGAAATAATCCTTTGCAATTAATTACTTAAATATTTTCACGATTTCAACTACTTACAATTAAACTGCGAATTTTTATGGAAAATTTTGAAGTATAAAAAAATCTATAAAATAAAAAATATGACACAAGTGTAATATGTACTTTCAATAATATTCGATAACACTGGAACAATTTTCCATGGAGTTTCCATTCTGACATCATATTTACAAAAATACGAATCTGCTTGAAAATTCGCTGCCCAGTCGTAACAATTTTTTATCAAGCGCTATTCAAAGTTTAAAAAAAAACGGAAAATTAAATACAATACGTTCCAGCCACGAAATCAGTGCAGAAGATTAAATCATATAATATCTCGAAAGTGGCACACGCGCAGAAGAAGTTATAAATTTTTAAGAAGTATCGGAACAAGAAAGATTTGGTTCTTTCGGGGTGATCGCTAACTGGCAACACGCTACCCACTTTCTTTTCATAACCATGCGATGGGGCTCCTGAGCAAGCTGTAAAGCAATCCAACAGTTGGAAGACGAATGCCGACAGGTATATTTACGATCCTCGTGCTCCTTCATCGGGCCCACAAAAATATTGGCGAGCCACATTCGTTGGGAACTCTCAATTACGCGAAACACGTAGCCCCCATAGAGAAACCGCGACTTCACCTCTATTCGCGCGCGCGCAAAAGAAAAAAAAATCCCCTAAAAACGAACAGAACATATTTAAAGGTACCAGGGACTTTTGGAGACTTTTTCATGAATTCTTTTTCGTTCGTAAATTTTTTTACCATAGTACGCGTTTAGTAAGGTTATATAATATAGACATACAGTAAGTCGTTGAGTTATAGTAATTTATGTTGAAATACGAGAATTTGCAATATTTAATTCTATTTCGTGTTTTGTGTTTCCTATGACTGAGACTCATGATAAGGTTCAATTAAAAAAATTTCAAAAATAAAAAGTCGCGAGAGTCTAATATCCAGTGATACTATATAATTAAGAAATAATTCTCTGTTCCATTTTACTAAAGTTTTACAGAAATTCTATTGTAAAAAGATTCTAATTTATTTAACAATGATTATACATTTAATGTTATAAGAATCTTGCGAAACTCTGAAATTGATCTGAAATCAATTGTGTTGGGAAATATTAATTTCTTCCTTTCTTTCTCTCTTCATTTCTGTCTCTATGAATGTTCACGTTTATGTAATACATTTTTCAAAATATTTTCTTATCATTAAAAATAATAAAGAATTACTGATATTTCGTTATAGTGTTCCATCTTGTGCAATATCTTGAAAGTAACGTTCTCGTCTTTATATTCTTTCTCTCCTAATATTATTAATATAATTAAATAATAATAACAATAATGTCATACGTTGAAAATAATGCAGTCGTATATTCTTGCGATGAAATTCTTAAAAAATTGTAAAATTGTAAAACATACATACATAAAACAACGTGTAATTTTATTTCCACTATTCTGACATCGAAAAAACTGTAAAAAATTTCGTAGATATGCTGCATTGTTCAGAGTTAGAATAATTCAAGTAGAACAAAATTATTGCAATCAACATACACATAAAATTCAGCCAATACAAGGAAACATTTCAACTAATCTGGATTATGATAAAATTGGATTATCTGAAATTTGAAGTCTGTTACGATTCCGAAACAGCGAGCTTCGATTTATAGCTGAACTTTAATAATCACGTTTCTCTGGAAGCTGTTCGAGCATCGTACTTTTTCCTTGTCATCATATTTTTTTCATTGTCGTGGTATCGCGCTTCCTCGACAGAATAAAACGCGGCAATAATAACGCATAATTTCATATCGCGGCGTAATATGCTTTTATGACCGTATTTTTTTGCAAGTTAGGTTATCACTTTTGTTGATTAAATTCAGCTTTTTTAATTATAGCTGAAACAGTCTTCATATTTTTATATTCTCACAGTTCAACTCTCTCGTCTCAACGAATACAGATTCTTAATGTCACAAGAGAAACTTTGGTGAAACGTTGAAACGAGAAATCATGCATATTTATGATATCCTGAATTTTCAAAATCACGATTACAAATGTTTAATTAAAAATGTTGTCCACGTTATGAAAGGAAGGTAACAATCGCTTCGAAACAATCGAGTTTCATAAGCAGGAATAATAGTTTCGAGTAATTTGTTAGAAACCATCGAACGTCGCGTTTGATTCTTTATGCCAGATGATCTTTATGTCTGATGATATTTAAAAAGTACCACTTTCTACAAATACTTGTATCATTAAATATGAATGTAATAACAATTCGTCATGAAACTCAGAAAATATGTAAAATGAAAATTTTTGAGTTGTTGAAGGTGGCAGGAAAATGTTTTTGTTTCGCGTACTATCTAAATACTATGCCTTGTTCTATTAACAATTGCAGTCGCACGTTTGACAGTACTTATAAATATTTGAATATTTGTATGTATTAAGTTTTTCGATCAAAAACTTTTTGATTCAATTTCCGAGATATTAAAAATTTAACTTTAAAAAAATCCTTTTTCGTATTTTGTTTTCTTTCTGCATGTAACTTTTTTCCGTAAATAAATGAATGAATGATTAAATAAATAAGTAACTAAGAAAATGCACCTAAAAATTTAACAAAAAAAGTCATAATTGACTACTGATTGGCGTGAAATGCACGCAATGTATAAAATATTGAAAGTGTACTAATTATAACGTTTGATAAATGACTTCACTTCTATTTAGGTTCCATTTCTTTAGTCATGTTCATAAAAACGTAAAAATATATAAAGATCATGACTTAATTTCGGGATTAGAATATACTCTGACAGTTACAACAAATATTCAGTTACACTGAATTTAATATCAGTCACTTTATTACCGTCGCGTCACTGTTGCTCTTTTAATTATCCAAAGTAATGGATACACGCAGATAACTTACAAAATTACGTATTGAATGCTCCGCCAACTTCGCTATCTAATATTAAATATTAAATATTTTCCACGATGTATACTCGTAAAGTTTTCTTTAGAAGTAACACGGGTTCTTCCCTGTTCCCGGCTTATAAGTTCCGCCTTGTTATCGATAGTCATTTAACTTGTCCGCACTAAATACTCGCTCCGCCCGATTAGTCCATAAACGATCTGAAAATAAAACTTCCCTTTCCCCGCCGATAGATCCGCCAACACAATCAACGTTTCCTTCAATCCTGATATTCCATCGCACAAGTGTTTAAGCAGAGTATCCCCCGGCACGCGACCAGATGGATGTTCTCACGTTGATGGATTGGGTTTGCCGGGATTCGTAGCAGCAACAAACATCGCGCGCAAGTAGCCGGGCGTTTAAAACCGCGGCGGTGAAACTCGCTGCTTCGTGATCAAACCAGGAGGAGAGAGTTCAGGCTGCCTGCTGCAAGTGTACAGCTTAATCCCTTTCTTTCGTAAAACGATTACGCTTTAATTCCCCGTGATAGCCTTTCATATCTAACCGCGTTATTCATACTCCGCGTCGAGCCCACCTGACTGCGCGAACACGCTAAACAACACGACGAACGAAACGGCGGAACAAAAGGGGATCCTCCCGTGCACGTGCACCGCACATTGTCCCCGTGAAAAATTATTCGCCGGGACAATTAAACGTTTTCCAGCCGTGCGGAGAAGATATCCCCCTCTTCTTCGGCAAAACCAGTCACGTTTGCGCGAGTTTAAGCCGCGTGTACTCGGCTCGACGTTTGAAACAAACCACGCCGGATGCGGCTAAATGATGAACTTTCTGCCACGATGCGATTCGATGCGACGATAGACACATCGCGGTTTTTCGAATAAATTCCAGCTGGAGATTTCCAGAGCATTCTCTTTGCACAATGACAACGAGCGAGCCACTGAGAAACCACACTGATCAGCTCCGTAAATTGGAGAGTAAAGAGAAACGACAGTGTTGCGAATACTACTTCTCAAATTTACCTTGGAACTTGTCCTGGTATTCTGGTGTCGTCATCTCGCGACAAAATGAACTTCCTTCCAGCTATGGAGGCCTCGTTTTAGAACGTAAAACTTTTATCTGAACCAAGCTGATGAGGTGTGTAAGGTTTTTCTCCAAAGATATTTTTACGCCACGCAACTGGTAGATAAGTAAGTCTATTTTAGAAAATTGTAATGATTCAAGTATTTTTAAAAAAAATCTGTTTCATCCACTTGACTCTGAATATTAAATATCGTCTAATGCGATAAGTAATATGTATTTAAAAATTCTAAAGATTCTGAAAGACGTGTGTTTAGTTCGAAAATTAAAAAAATAATTCTCGTAGCAGAGNAATTTTAAAATTTTTAACATATTTAAAAAAAAAAAAAAAATAGGCAATCTAATTTATCGTAGTTTCCTCTTTGTAGTTTTTGTATCATTTCTCTATGATATTTTTGTAGCTTCCGTTCACGTTTTAATTGTATTTTATTTATTTTACTGTGTTTTTTTTCTTCTTCCTATCAATGTTGGTATTTTCGTTTTAGATGACTCGTGTTTTCGTGAATGTGGTTTCATGTTTCTTGATTGTTATTTTACAAGGATATATTTTTTTGGTAATCCCAGTGGAAAGGAAAAAATATACCTTTTCCACCCTTGTGAATCATGCTTAGCACTTCGTCGTGGGCGATAAATATAATTTAACGAATAGCTGTATACTAGTTGCCGATCACGTACGGGTCAGCCAGTCAATGAATTCCAAAGTACGATCAATTTGATTTATAATGTCATTTCTTTCGTTTACATTATACCAAATGGACTTCAAATATCACTATTATTTTTAATGTGTCATGAAAATTCTTCAATAGAAAGTAGACCATATGACAATGACAGAGGTTCCAAAATCACTCATATTTTTTTAAATGGAATCATATGTTTTTTAATCTGGTAATCTATACAGTTCACAGTTACAAAAAAAATATTAACTTACATATATCGAAAAACTATTAGTTTACATTTCGATTTTAATTTTAGATAATATAATTTCATGATATTAACGAAAGTTATAGTACAAAAGGAAGCATAATAATACTTTTGTATTATGATGGTCGATATAATGATACTTTTATAGGTTGAAGGATTTCAGAGGTTTCAAAGTTTTTACACTTTCTTAAATAGAGTCACATGTTTTTTGATATATTAATCGTTTTTTTTTATAAAATATATGTACGTCAAAAAACTATTAATTTTCGAGATATTTTAATTCAATTTGGCAAAAGCTACCTGAAAGATAAGTGTTTTTGCAATAGATTTTATACGATTAAAGTCTACTTAAATAATAATTTTCTAGCATACACAATTTAATATTTTTTACGGTACAACTTTCGTTAGAAAAATATTTCCATGTCTCGAAAAATAACGGAGATATTTAAAGTATCTGACAATAGTTACTAGTCCACTCTGTACATTATAAGCTAAACCTACCGTACACATTCTTTGACTGTCAAGGGAATATTTGCTGTGAGTGCGCGTCGTGTTATCCGGTAGGGTTTCGACAGTCTCAGTATTCAGAGGTAAAACTGCACGTAAAATTCACGATCAGCTACTTCGTGTATTGACGCTTGCCTTCGTGTATTCTTGCTGCAAGAAGCGTTGTTCAGTCGTAAAATCAGTTGGGAGTTGAAGCTTGTTTCGAGTGTTTGGACAAGGGAATTGACAGAAACAGGAGCTAAGGACTTGAACCTTGAGATGATTCGCATGACGAAGTATTATAACATGTAGAGAATGTCGCGGAGAATAGATAAGCGTATGAAATAAATTCTGTACAAAAAAAAAATACTCGATTTGTTTCTTTTCTAACGAATTTGTATCTCATTGCATGTAGAGATTGATCTTTTCAAATATTGTTCTATGTTCTTGACTTAATAACATTTTTTCTCCAGATTCTCAGATTCCAAATAATCTCGAAAATTGATAGAAAGTATATAATTATACTTGGAGTATGTAAAATTAATTAATCATAATACCTTGCTATGTTGTTTTACCAGAAGAATGAAATTAAAGGAAGATTTGCAACAAACAGATCTTGAAGAATATCTCTGTATTTCGCTTCTTTTTTCTTCTTCAAAATGGCCGGACTGGAATTGTTTTTATGATCCTCTTTGTGGTCGCGTAGATTATTGGTACAGGATTTTAGCCAAAGAAAAAAACCAAAGAGTTTTGTTTCTATGCAACACAGTTTAGTCGGAAAATGCCTAGGATTTTTAGGAAAAATTGAATGTTTCAGAAATTGTACGGTTTTGTATAAAATCTCATTTCTTGTGAAAGAATTTTTTTATAAAAGTGTATATAGTAAAAGACATTGAATATTTTGCAATAACCCTTACTTTCTCAGTAAATTAGACAAAGAAATTAGAATCTCTGATTTTTTCTTTAGCTCGCACTGTATGTCTATATTCTATGCTAGCTCTGCCATTTTATAAAAAAAAAAAAACAAACATTCCCGAAAAGATTTATCTGTGTAATAAGGGTTTTACAAATTTTCTTTGTAAGAAAGAAATGTAGAAGAATGTTATTAATTTTAGAGGCTCAATACAGAGAGATCTTCGTTACAATATTAAATATATAGATTAATATCTTCATTAACATTTCGAATAATTTCCAATAAAGACAATAATTTTTAAAGCCTTCAACAGTTTTTTTTTTTATAACAGTTTTGATTCACTTCGTATGTCACAATTGTCTCGACATTTCAGTGAGCTTGATATATGCTTCCACTCAGAAATCTCAGAGCACATTTTATTTTCAATTCAGTATTTATTTATATATACATAATAAAATTACAATATATTTTATATTACAATTATTAATGTATTAACACAAACTCTTATTAAGATTGTTATATTGTCAATTGTTAATAGACAGATTCATGTTAATATTCCTGTAATATTGTTAATTATTAATACGTTAATACAGATTCTTTCATTGCATAAAATATTATTTCATTTCATTAGTTTTGAAACAAATCTAGTGCTTGTCCTGAGATTTTTGAGTAGTGAACAGATTTAATTACTTGAACTCAGAGGTTGATACCTTTGTCAATATTTTGCATTTTCAAATTTCATTTTTGATAATAATCCGTACATACATCTTCACCCAATCAAATCCTGTGATTTAAAGAGATTTCAATCATTCTAAAATTTAAACAACGAAAGCCACTTAATTACTACAATATCAGCTACTTCCTTTATCAGTATCTATTAACTGTACGTTAAGATTAAATTAAAGAGATTGATTTGAATTGTATTTTATACTGCAACATTTCAGAAGTGTCGAAATACTCGCACATAAACGTATAAAACACTTCTTCAAACTCTCGCACACTGCTACGCTGGTAGCTTCCACATACTATATCTATACAGAGTTATCGATTGCAAGTTCAACTTGTCACGCCTCTATATCCGTTCGAAACTTCAACGACACCTCTTATCGTCCCAAGAAATTTCGAAAGTCGCTCGGAGTAAGAATCCTCGTTCGAAGTATAATACACACACACACAGTGCACGCGCGCGTAACTCGGGAGAGGAACGGACGCGACTAATTTTCGCGAAACAGAACACGACGCTCGTTGGCCCAGCCTAGGAAAAGAGAGCCTTTTGCGAAACGGTTGCGAGCAGATGGGCCGATATTTTAACCGCAAGCGGATACATTTCGGGGCAGTTTCATTCCCGGCAACAGCGTCGAAAATTCGAACTGCAGGGCACGTAGGCTATTGATTGGCGAACGAGGAGCTCGTATGTCGCGTGTGTGCGCTGGAGAAGATTGTGGACCGGACAAAAATGGGGGAGAGAAAAAGGCACGCGGGTCGAGCCGAGGGGGTCTCGATTTGACCCTTGTATGATAATACGACGGCAGGTAATTTCCGGATTCTGATACACGCGGGCGTAGAGTAATGGGGAAAACGGTAACCCTTCTGTCATATCCGTTATGGATTCATTCGATTCGTCCTGGACGGCGGACCCGTCCCGCTGTTTGTATTTATACGCGTTACACCCTCGCTGGATCTCCTGCTTGCGCAAACAACACATTCAATCAGGCTCCGACGCTGTGCGTGTACACACGCGCGCGCCAGAGCCAAAGTGATAATTGCTCGTTTCAGGGGTGGGAAAAAATGACAGCCGTTTAAGCGAGTTCAATAGGTTTAGTTATCGTTGCCGCGCAACATCGGTTTTTATTGTTAGACTTCCGCGCAGATGCGATGGATACGGAACCCGATGAAAAAAAAAAAAAAGAAAAAAAAGAGAAAAAAGAAAAAAAACAAACAAATACCGGAATTGCAAACAGATTTCAATTTTCGAATAAGCAGAGAGGGAAATAAACGGCACAATAGCGTCGCGTTACCTTTCAGCTATCGGCTATCGTCGAGTTTTGAAAATAACGCCGATCGTTTATAATTCCATTTTTTCAAGCTGCTGATTTTTCACAACAGTGCGCGTTGCGCTATTTATTTTGATTTCACAGTTCAACGGCAGAGCAAGTGTTTACCTCATGTATATATTCTGTTAGTTGGTTTAATTCAGCCTTCTCGTTGCTTCACACGCGGGTCTAATGTCACTTTGACATTCCGTCACATTAGTATTATTAATGAATGATACGACAAGAACATGATAATCTCAATTTCCGAGTTGTGTCGTTCGATTTCCTCATAAATTTTAATTTTCAGAAGACATTGATTAACAATATATAACGTAATAATGAAATACCGAATAATTTGAATAATGATCCTTCGGCAATTGCTACGTACGTAATCAGCCTTCGTTAGCGAGATATTATCGATTAAAACATAACGAATAAACTTGAATTGAAGTAAACATGAAAAGGGATGATTAAAGTAAACACAAAAGATATCTTGCAAATTGCATTTTTTAAAAAAAAAAAGCACAGTAAATGCTATTTTCTGGCGATAATTAGACAGTATATAAGTTCGCATCCATTTAATTTATTTTGTATAAATTAGTTCTAACGAACGATTTACGATGACAGATGGATTTTTTTAAGAAAATAGCAATATAATAAAATCTTTTGATTTTTGAATTTTATTATTTAGGTGCAGAAAGGAACTTCGTTTTCTTAAGTATGTTTGTTCAAACGTAAGCACATTTTTTATTTGTTATATGTCTCTCGTTTAATATTAAATTTCTAGACTTTTGGCAATTTCAGTGAACACCCAAACGCTTAAAAACGAATGTTTATTTTACGAGGTCTTTTTATATATTCTGATATTCAGTATTTAATCCTTTCATTTTATGTAATTCTCAAACTTCCTTAGTTTTCGCTTCAAATATTCCTGCAAATGTTCACATCAAAATTTTCATGACGAAAGTTCAGTGATTATTTTCCTTTTCTACTCAATTGTAAATCTTTCTTCCTTTTCTACTCATCTAAAATATCTCTAGTAGAAAATGTACAATGCAATAAAACATTTCGCGTTTATGGCCCTTGTGTCGCATTTTAGTAACCGTAGGTTTCTCCTTCTCTTTCTTTGTTGAGAACAATCGGTGTGCCAGAACATATTCTCATTTTATTCTGATATCGCAATTGTATTTATACGCAACGTGCTCGAAATTACGAGAGACAATATTTGCAATAACGCAAGTAAATAACAACGTGACGATTGTTCTTTTCAGTCATTAATGCGTGCGTCGTATTAATTATACTACGTTTATTCCAATGTAAAATAATTTTCACGCCTCCTTTGTTGGTCTTTGTCGTTAATATCTTGTTATTAGAGCTGCATATTTAACGTGTTTTGTATTTATCGTACAATAAATATTTCGTTCTGTTAATTCGGAGTTGCATTTCTCGTATAAATATCTTTGCATTACAAGTTTAAACGGTTGTGATTTCTTTCGTGTCGCGTACAAAAGCGGAAGATCTTTTAATCATTCTTCGATAGGGCAATTAAGAATTTTTAATGAAAGGTTAATTTTCTAAAAATAATACAATATACATATATAATGCTTGTTACAGTAATTAATTTTAAATTTAGCATAATGAATCTTGATCAGAGCTTGTAAAATATTGATAAATTATATGTATAAATCTAATAGTATTCGTTAATTAAATTATTTTTAATAACGTTATATTATACGTTCTTGTCGTTATTAATGTGTCATATGACATATATTTGTTATAAATAAAAATGAAAATTAAATTTGCAAAGATGTAACATATAAAATAATGAAAGTAATGCTGTAATTTAACTTTCCATCGATTTCTTCAATTCTTTCCAATTCAAGAACAAAATTAAACAAATGAATAATGTATCATACAGTTTTCCGTTACGAATTAACATCGTATTATCTCAATTTATACAAAGTTAATTTGTACAGTTAAAAACTCAATCAAGACATATAATAAATTTTAGTTACTGAAAACTTGCTTCGTTAAATATACATGCTGCCATTCATAAGTATTTCAATACGTTCAAATCGGACTCTACTGTAATTTTGGTCTTCGATCTTATTTGTAACAACGTATAATATTCTTCAATTAGATACATTACTTGGAATATTTCAATACTCTATTCATTATTCGATGTCAATTATAGGCTCCAAAAAGATATCTCCTAAAATATTAATAAAACCTGAAATAGATAATATTGATTAGTATGAACCTAAAATATTAATAAGGACTAAAAATAGATAATATTGATTAGCACGAATAAAAAAGTAGTTCTGTCTATATAAATATAAGTGACTTTAAATGTCTTATATTGGAATTTCAAAACGACTGAGACAGAAGAAAGTTTAAAAGATTAATAAAACAATATAATCCATAATTTTATAAAATAGATAAAAGACAAAAATACTGAAAAAAGTTACTAGTTTTTAAGCATTTGCTCGTTCATATTATATAGAATACAGACAACTTAAAGCTTCTTTTGTTCATCACTTTAGGTGCCTCTATGCCAAGGCAGACAGAAAATCATGCTGGTACGTTATTTGTTTTAGTAGAGCAATTTAGCAGATCAAACCGAGTTACTATCAGAAGGAAAAGATTAACAGTAGAGAAGAAACATTCGTTCATCGTAAAAGTTGAAGACGTAATAAAAGTATCTAAATCTTTTAATCAAAATCACTATGGACGATCCAAATACTTATGGACGATGAATTCACATAGTGAATCATAGAAATATTTGTTTCCCTTCCAACATTACGGAATTCGAACGATTGGAAATTTTCAAGTTCATTTCAATAACGATACTGCATACAAATTTTAGAACTTGCACCGTAGAAAAAGCACGAATCGAAACTGGCAGTTGCGGGTGAGCATGATCACTGAAGATCAATTCCGTCCGTTTTTTTAAGTTTGATAAATTTTAATTACTTTTGTTAGTAGCATCAAATCCATCGTCAAATTTCACTAATCATCGATTGTCAGACTCGATATGAACCTCGACCATTTTATCTCTTTGGTAGTTCTCTGCCATCAAAGTCGCGCTTCTCGCGATTAAACCGAGACTTTTTAAACTTTTTAAACGTTCCCTTGAACTGGTCGTTTGTTCCTCGACGATGGCTGCAGTCCAAGTATTAGGCTGTCCTCGCGAACTTCAGAGAACACGTACAGCAATATATTCTATCACGGTAATAAAAGAACGCGATAAAAACACGCATCACATAGCACGGGGACGCGGTTTTATAACCGCATTCGATGCGAACGTCGGTCAGTACGGGTCGAGAAATTTCCTCGTTTCACTGTGAAATTGCTGTTTTCGAATGGTTTCGAATTTGACGTGCGGATACTTGATATTTGGCTAACGGCTAAAAAAATCGTTGATAGACAATACAAATTGGCGTTGCTCGCGTCGATTATCTATCATTTGTCACGAAAGTTCTCGCGCCGTGTCCACGCTGTTGCTCGCAAACAGTTCACGTTTCTCGTTCAGAAGTGTGAACTGTGAGCAAGTGTATAGCTGACTGTTCAGCTGACTGAGAGAATAGTTTTCGTTTCGTAGGAAGTTTTATAATGACAAGAGTTCTCCACTGGACGAAGCATGTGCGATTCTTAACGTGTTCGCGTCAAGCATGAACATAACCCAATCTGAGAATTAGTAAAGAAGACAATATTGAGAAACAATTATCGTTGTTGTTCTAACATAAATTGATCACTTGTTTAGTTCTAATGTTAACATCTTTTAATTCAGGAAATTCCCGAATATCACACGTTGTTGGCGTGACAGAGGATCTTTTCACTGAACGGCACACGTTTTCTGTTTCCCTATATGCAAGTTTTAACTGTTGCATTCACGTCAGAGAAACGTGCTTTTCGCATTGTATCGGTACAAACGCGTCCGACGCTTGTAGGAAATATCCCACCTTTGTAGTGAACTCATCTGCGAAACAGTAAACAGTGTTTGTTCAGCAGGCGGTACATCAAAAGACCTGTTTGTGAGTACAGAATGTATCTGGCTGCGTTGTAACAGTCTCGACGAATTTAACGATTTCACTTTACTGTCGAGCTTCAGCTGAGAATTTTCCTCGCTAGGTAAGCGTCTTAAGATTGAGAAACATAGCGAGCAAGTTCGAGTCGCGGTGCAATTGACTATTTAGCTAATTGAGAAAGCAAATGCAACGTCAGAGCCGACCGATGATCAGCTTGCTGTGTCACTATACACAATCTATCCTGAACCTTTTAGTCAGCTACTGAAACCTACTTATCCTAATGTTTTTATCTTTAACTATCCGATTGAAAAAATTGGTCCAAAATGTGTCCAATAATCAGTCTTGGATCCCGCATTGGATGTCGGTGTAGACGTAGAACCGTTTCGATCGTGCACGCTCATACAGTTATCAAGTTCTAATTTCTGTCGTCAAGTGTTATCAAGTTCACTTCAAGTCGGAAATTGTTTTACTGTCTAATATAGTCAACTTGACTTCACAATTACAGAATATTTCGTTCTTACGAGTCTAAGTCATCGGTTTGCCATTCATCTCGCCAGAAACGTTCCTCCAGATTCTCTATTTACGTTTCAACATTGTTACGCGCGTATTCTGCAACTGTTCGCAAGCAGTGAGCAAAGAAACGCAGCATTACGGACACGTTTGTCCGGATTGAGAGGGCGGCGTGCCCGTTTTCACGTCGATCGTTACGAAAATACGGGCCGGTAAATATTTTACCAGCCAGAGCGCGTAGGAACAAACGCGCGATGTAATGGCGAGCCGTGGCGGTTCTTAGGAGGAATTCCGGTTAGTTGACTGGCGTTTACGATACGGGCCTGGCCGTGAAACATTTATCGGAATCCGCACGGAATGCTCAGGACTCGTATTAGCGGCTCTGAACAATTACGCGCAGTTACTATTTGATTATCGTCGGGTGGGGTATGTTAAGCGACGATTCTCCCCACCGGGTAGTTTAGGAGGCCGGCTCTTCCATTAAAACTGGGAATGAAGAGGCCCCTCGAGCGACGGCGGCATTATTCACCCGGAGGTAAAGAGTTTGGTCGATCGACCCAATTCCCTGTTTTTTCCGAGATTTGCTTTGCCTCCGCGTGCTTTTATCCGTATAAGAGCGTCTCTCTATTCACGGATTAGCGTGGCTTATCGATGTAATTTGTTTGAGGAGAACGGTAATCAGTCCGAGGTGGACCGTTCGTATTGGGTCTTTAATGGCCCTTCGTGAGCCCGCGATGCCGTATAACCCACCGATCCTAATCTATGCGCGCGCTTTTAATTCCACGCACTCGAGTATTTTTCTCCGGCCCCTTAATGGCTGAACCGGATCGATTATGATGAATGCCGCTTCATTTTAATGAATACGCATTAACGAAACCGATCGTCTAGCCGGAAATTTTCATCATCCCGTTTTTGAAAAAAAAAATTAATCATCTCTTTTCAGTAGGTAATTCAAGACGTTTCACCATCTCAAGAAACGTACGTTCATCTTCCCGATGTACTTGATAGGACGAAATTTGTGTTGTATTATTTTTCGACTTGTTTAATTTTACTACTTTTTAATACGACTAATAATAACTAATAATAATTAATAATAATTAATAATAGTCGATATTTGTACTGACTTTAAAATATGAAATTTCTTAGAAAGAGAGAGAGAGAGAGAGAGAGAGCGTGTGTGTCACATAATCATATCTCTTTTTGAATAAAATATACATATATATAGTTTAAGATGGATTATATTTTTACAGCCATACTTCCTCCACAAGTGCAATGACTTACATATATTCATTTTGTTTTTTAATAAAAAAGTTATCTCTTCGCTCTATGCAAAAAAATATTCAGACGATCAGCTTTAATTTTCTTTATATTACATTTATATTTTCTTTGTCTTTCACATTTTTTACANACTTACATATATTCATTTTGTTTTTTAATAAAAAAGTTATCTCTTCGCTCTATGCAAAAAAATATTCAGACGATCAGCTTTAATTTTCTTTATATTACATTTATATTTTCTTTGTCTTTCACATTTTTTTACGGAATTTTACAGAATTAAAATATCTTCTGAAGTTATCAATTTTCGACCACGTTACTTTAATACTGTTCTCTACTGTAGAGTGAGAAAATGATTCAATCTATGTAAAAATGAATAGGTGTTTGCACTTGCATTTTTCAAACATCTCGTTGCACTTATGAAGAAGTGATACCGTAAAAAGGTAGACATTATCGCATCTTTCAACTTTCAATTTTTTTCTTTCTCTTATCAAATTCTTAGTACACAATCTATCATAATTGCGTGACTCCTGACAGCCTGTGTAAGAAATTTCGCCCTCTTCTTTTTCTTGCTCATTCTAAAATAAAATTAATTTAAATTAAATAAAATCATTAATATAATCATTTAAAATAAAACTACTATATGATAATAATATTAATAATTATATCAAATGGCATTATACAATTATTACAGTCGTGTATTATTACGTATGTAAATTTTGTTCTGTTATCAATTACTGTTCAGCGTATTAAAGAATTTTACGTGTATTGAATGCCAACAATTAATTGACATTTCTCTCTTCATTAATAATTCTATTTTCCATCCAATTGTCCAGCTTTACGTTTAAATATCTGTTATCAATTACTGTTCAGCGTATTAAAGAATTTTACGTGTATTGAATGCCAACAATTAATTGACATTTCTCTCTTCATTAATAATTCTATTTTCCATCCAATTGTCCAGCTTTACGTTTAAATAGGCTTACACAGAAACGTGCAGTTATTTTATAATCCGGCCTTAACTCGTTCCATTAGAGCATCGACTTTCACTTTAATTTGTATTTAGAGTTCACGTGGAAAGTTTAAGTAATTACACAAGAGTTACTT
>NIPQ01107349.1:0-16131 GCA_002806875.1 Lepidotrigona ventralis hoosana | reverse complement strand
ATATCGAATCGTTGAAAACAAAAAAAAAAAAAAATTCACACTGATAAGAGACTCCTGTCTCTTTCAAATACAACAATCTTCATTTACTTCTTCGTGTAGATATAATTTCTTGCTTCTCAATAGAGAGAAAAAAAAAAGAGAACAGAATGAAAGCTAGCTGGTTTCAAGACAAGCGAAAACTAAACTTTCACGCAACAGCCGTGCTTCATTTCGATCTGAAAAAGTTGTACGCAGCGAGAGTCTAATTAGCCGCCACGATCATCGAACAATGAGAAAACGTATAGAATACCAGAGTCACGACTCTCGGTTCGAAAGAAATAACACCAAGAACCCCATTTGACCTCTTGCATCTCCCTTTTGGCGACAGACTTCGGAGAAAGGGGAGGGGTTGAATTGCCGCGAATGAATAAGGAGCCCAGAGTCGAGAGAACGGGGATCGGGATTTCCAAGCGGCGAGAGTCAAGGACACGTCAAAGTAGCTTGCACGAAATAACAGTGACGAGCCGGTTGAAGAAGGGTGACTCGGTGGTTGTTGCCGGGCAAGCCGAGTCAGAGGGTGCATTACCGGCACGCAGTTGGCTGGGCCGTGTCGCGTTGCCAAGTGTAATGGAATTAAGATAAAGAACATGGCTGTATAGACGTATATAGGCAACGTGAACAATGAGACATCGTCGAGAAAAAGAAAAAGAAAGAAAGAGAGAGAGAGAGAGAGAGAGAGACGTACGGTTCGCAGGATCCAGTGACAAGAGGTCGAGAGATAGCCGGCTGGAGCTCAGGCCACGACTCTTTGTGTCGATCTTCCCTCCATTTATTCGCTGCCATGGGGATTTATTCCGCGGAAAATTTACCGGCGGGAAGTCGCCTTTGAAAGCAAATTAGCGAATTTACGGGTGCAACTTTCTTCGAAGGAAAGTCCTCTGGTTTTTGCTGTTGCTGTTGCTGTTGCTACTTCTCGTCTCGTGACACGCGTCTGGCAGCGACGCGTTCTTCCGGCACATGGTTTGCTTTTCTTTCCGCGACGGCAGCCCATGACTCGGTTTAATGGCCGCGAAAATGCTTCAAGTGTATATTCTGTCTGGGACGTTCTCGCGGAGGACGTTTACACGGGTTTTAAAAGCGCGAAGCAAAGGCTGCAGACGAAGAACATTGGTACGATGATTATTTTCGATCGAAGAGAAATGAAATAACAAAGTGACTTTATTGTAAATAATACATATAAACGTATGGATATTTCGCTACGGATAATTGAGACTATTGCACGGAAGTCGTAGATGATGTTTGAGCGAGATAAAAAGACCAACAGCCAGAAGAAGAACTAGGTCCGCACGCTTATTATTTAGACGGAGGAATGATAGGTCTGCGTGTGTTCTGAAGAAAGGAAGAAGCTAGCGAGAAAGTACTTCGGGGAACGGACCAAGAGGACTAGCAACGACGGGGGCAACGACGAGAAGAGTACTATAGCCGGAGAGAAGGGCTGTAATAACTCTGTCCGTGAAAGCTCCGTTGTGAGTTCATTTAGTTCCACACCGACGCGCCACAATGCCATTTCAGACCGCTGTTAGGACTTCCCACGAGCAACGAGTCAGCGCCACGTTTCTTGTTTTCGGCGTTACGCAACAAATACGAATACCAAGAGTTTCGAGCAGATAGCCCGTCGAGGACGTACACTCTTCTACACGAAGAAAAAGCAGCACGATAACTACGCGATCGATATCGTTACGTTTAATAATGTTTTTATTAAAGTGGTGGCAACACCTCCTCCCCCTCCCTCAAGTTACGGTTAAATCAAAGAACAAAGGAGAATTGGGGCCGTAATAAGCTAAATCGAGGCCTATCGACACCAATTCGACAGCAGTGTACATACATTAGAAGAGTATCGGGCCGTTAAAACGGCAGGGCGGTTCAGACGGCAGGAAGAAACGCCGATTTTACGGTATCTTGAAGGCTTTCCATTACCACAAAAGATCCGAAGGTATTCTCGTTTTAAACGAGAACAAAATCGCTGGTCACGCTACGATGGATTCCTCGGAGCGTCCTGGGAGAGAAGCGAGAGAATAGTAGATTTTATAGGACCCAGGTATTTCTCACCGCTTCTCTTCCTAGGCGTTTGCGTCGCAATTAACCAGCCCCAAGACACCGGCACCACTTATTCCTCGCTGTGGTTTGTTCCTTCTGCTGTTAATTAAGCGTGTCTCGATAACACCGTAAGCGGCAGGTAATCGATATACGACGTCATCGTGGTTCGAACGGTATTCACACGCTGCTGAAACGCCATGTGCATCGACCCTGTACGCGTTCCACGCTGTTTCACGTAACTACGAACTGTTATCGATAGTTTTATCCCGTGATAAAAATCTAGTTGCCGTTGTCGAGCGTTGCCACTACGTACGTACATAGAAACGGAGCCGATTCGAATGAGTCGCTTCGCTTCCGTGAAACGAGAGCGTGTCCTAACCGCGGCCGCTCGTCCGCTCGCGCGTCACTCGCAGCTGCGCCCTGCAACCGGTGCATTCTCTCTCGGTGCACCTCTAACGCGAGCGCGATGAAAAAAAGGCCGCGTTCAAGCTGACGTAAAGGAACACGGTGCGCAGCAGCTTCCTTCTCTCGTTCGAACGCCGCGCCGGCCCTCTCGCATTCCTCCCCCTTTTATCACGGAAGACCGGTCACTTTCGATCTTTTTTTTCTTTTTTTTTTCTTTTTTCTTCTTCTTCTTCTTTCTCTTCTGTTCGTGCGCGTTTACCTCCCCTTTTTTGCTTTGTTTGCGTTGGCCGACGACGGCCAGGAGAGAAGGCTCCAAGAGTTTTTCGGCTTCCGAGTTTAATGCAGGCGAGATGTTTGGCCGTCTTTTAATGGTAGTTAAAGGCCTTTTTGAATATAATCGAGGCACGTATAAGAGGTATAATAATACTTGGTTAGAGAGAGCGTTACGCGCTCGAAAACAATGGGGCCTCGTCCTTTTGTTGCACGCATTAAAGTATATCGCGATAATTAATTGCGATCCCACGATATCAAGAGGAAACGATGGCTCTCTCCGTTTTCATGAGTCAAACACGAGGCTGTATGGCCATTGTAACTGCGACTCTGTGAGTCGTTTACTCTCGTCAGTTGCGTATACTCTCTCTCTATCTCTGTAAATGAGCAAAGACACAGGCAAAAGGGCAGAGGACTATTACGATTCGCGCGAAAAGTGAGATTGAAGTGCCACCTGAGCATCCTGCGTCGGGAAACGTTACCTCTACGCCGCCTCGCCGTTTCGTTATTCCGTGCCGGTGTTTGCCTTGAAAAAAGATTTCCTCGCGGAAACGCGCACGTAGCCGAACACCGAGGATAATAACGACGATACGTAGAGAGATAGAGAGAGAGAGAGAGAGAGAGAGAGAAAGAGAGAGGGGTTAGAGCGCGATAACCCGACTCGTCGTCGCGACGAAAATCTGCCATCTTTTCGCCCGAGTTCTCGCGTCTGACCCTCGCTCGTTGCACTTTGGCGGAGTGCATTCGAATGAATACCGTGAAAAGTTTTTAACGAGTGCACTAGTGCACTCTAGTCTAGCCTAGAAAATGACGACGACGCTGCCGAGATCCGAGACGGTGTAACGACACACGTTATATCGGCCGGGGGAAAAAATATTCCAGCGAAATTGCTGAACGCTGTCACCGCTCTACTTCCAATTGCGATTCCACAGCCGCAATAATCGTGAAAAATGGACGATGAAACGTTAGCGGTGTCTCGAATCAATGTCACTTTCAAAGTTCCGCTGATGTTCTTGTCGATCTCTTTGAATTACGAAAATTTAAGCTGAGTCAAACAAACGCGCAAATATGTTTCCCTGGATACTGAAATAACCTTTTCCTCTGTCAAGGGAGAAAACGGGAAGGACGAGCTATCCCAGACATTTTTTTTTTTTTTTTTTCAAAATTAACAATTGTCCTTAATCCTTTCGCTACGATAATCCGCTGCGCCAGAGCGCCGCCACTGAACGGAACCTCACGCCGAAAGTGTGCACATCGATCGAACCATTTTTCGAGTCCGTTAATCTGTTTTGAAATGGAATATTCTTTGAATCTTCTACTGACATTTTGACAAGGGCTTAGAATGTTTTTCCTCAAACAAACTTAATTCAAGTTTCAAATCTAGCTTAAATTTTTCAGAGATCAACAGTTATACCTGTAGCCGATTTTTTTCCGAATTGCAATAGATTAATTTTTTATCGTACAAATATTCCACCGTCGAATAAGGAAAGGGAAAAAAATGGAAAAAGCTTGTCTTGATTATGTATTTTTAATATGTGATTACTTCGATACGCCAATTGATGTCGGCGTTCGTTCGACATTTTGAGAAAGCAATGAGTTCTCGCGTTTTTGCGACGGTGATTGACGAAGGGGAAGCAAGAATTAACGTGCTCTGTAATCGTCACTTCCGAGGGACGATTAATCGCCTCTCAATTGCGTAACGCGATTATCAAGAGGAGGATCTAATCAGGCGAATTCGCCGAGAATTGCGGCGAGGACGCGTCCGATCTCTCTCCATCCGCGGTCCCATTGAAGTTCTTTGAAGTCGTGTCGCTGGCTGTCGTCGCTGTCGTCGCGACAGACAGCCGTGCCGGTCGCCCGGGAAGGTGAGAGAACGCCGCAGGATTTCGTGCGGTCAATGCGCAGCCTGAACTCTGCCCAGGGATTCCAAGTACGGATTCTGAGGCACAACGGGCTTCAAACTTGCCGTCGCGTCGCTCCCCCTCTCCCCCAGAAAGCTCACTTACGTTCGTCTGTGTGTGCACGTCCGTGTAAAGGCGCGGCTGCGTGTATCGCTCGGACTGGCGCGCGCATAAGTGCGCGTGTACCCGTGAACGATGGGGTGGAAGCGCTTGAATACCGACAGCACCTTTCCCCCGGGACAAAGTTTCAAGGGAGTACCCGGTCTCCGAGTATCTGTGTTTCGAGTCGTTCGATCGTCCTTTCGAGATTTACGCGCCGCGGCGACTTCCAACGGAGAAGCAGCTGCGAAAGTAACTGTCCACGCGGGTGTTCGCGTAAATCGACGCGACATCCTTGGCCGGCGACTTTCAACGAAGGCGAAACTGCGGAAATTTCGCCGATCTTTGCGATCGCGAGTCGACATCGTGACCTTCTGGAAACTATTCTGCGGTCTTCCAGTTCAATCCAGATGCGATCGACTGAATATCGTTGACGTCAATTGTTTATTGGACACGAACAACACGAAATGTTCGATGGAAGATATCGTCGTTCCTCGTAGGTTTAGAATTTTAAACTCGTCGCAGAGAGCGAGAAGAAGCAACGCAGGGAGGAGAAATTCCGCGTAGGCCGAGTATTAGGCGTTTCCCAAGGATAATTAATTATCTATAGTACTCCATCACACATCGACGGGACAGGCTGAAGGTATGGCCAATAAAGCATTCGATATTTCTCGATTAATTCCAGATCCATCGTACCGGCTGCGAGACACACGCGAGACCACGGGAGTAAGAA
The DNA here is from genome assembly GCA_002806875.1 of Lepidotrigona ventralis hoosana. Classification (NCBI taxonomy): domain Eukaryota; kingdom Metazoa; phylum Arthropoda; class Insecta; order Hymenoptera; family Apidae; genus Lepidotrigona; species Lepidotrigona ventralis. The sequence goes on along the minus strand of NIPQ01107349.1, from coordinate 10,647 downwards.
GAACCGTTCGCCTTCTCGTTCGCCTTCTCGGGGCATTCCATGGATGGCGCGTGGAGGGAAAAGAGGAGAATTGCAGTTTACCATTAATGACTTGGGGTAATAATATATCGGAGGTCCGGCAAGCCGTGCCTCCTGCTGCCGCGGCGGCCAACTTGAAAGGGCCGACCTAACAGCGGGATGTCGTCAGCTCGATGCGGTCTTAGGCCTCGAAACCTTTACTATGGTATGTACATTGGCCGTGGGTGATGCCTTGTTGAAACACTGTGCGGCCATTGTTGCCCACGAACACAATCCCCTGGCCGGCAACGCTCGTCGCGCCACCCTCTCCATCCGAAAACGCTCTCGCCGGCCACGATTTCAGCGGATCCGAGAGACTGCGAATGAAATGGACACCGTTTTCGAAGCTGTGAACTGTGTGTATGGTTGTGTGCGTTTGGAATTCGAGTGTTACGACAAATTGACGACACGACGGAAGAAGAACGACGGTGCAGGGGGTCGGAAGAGTTTCATTACGGTTAGTCGACGGGTGGGAGACACAAGGTGCTCTCGTTTGGTGCTTGGTAGATTTTCGGTGTAGCGTACGGAACGGCAGGAGACCGTCCTTTGTAGAAGGGAGTCTATAACGACGTGCTGATTCTTCACGCTTGTTTTTTTTCGCACCCGCAACCACGTAACTCTTCCTTGAAACACTTTAGACCTCAGAAATCTACAGAGTACAGCAACAAGAGTAGAAGAGTTTCAGTATATCTTAATTTGGGATGAATTCTCGTCGTGAAGCACAAAGCATCGTGTACACAATGGATGAATCGAGCATCGAGCTGCGGATGTATACCTTTATAAATCAAACTAAGATGAATCGAAACTAGGCGAACAAGAATGAACGCAATGAAAGAGGCAATCTATCGAGGCAGGTTAGTTGAAACACGCGGCTAACGAGAAACGTTCTTCTCGCCGTTGGATTATAAGATCCACTTCTCTTCTTGCCATCACTTCCGATCCCTCGAATGATCGAAGAAACCAACGGATTAAACCGTGACAAATTGAAATCTACCGGACGACTCTCGTGTAAAGAGGCTTGTGTACCTGTGTGTAAACAGAAACACGTACCGTGACGTGCCGTTAGTTATTTTCCCCGGCGATTAGAACCTGGAACGTGGAACACACGGGGTAAGAGCGAACTATGTATTTCTCTCGCGTGTTATATCAGCGCGGTCTGGAACGTCGCGCGAGGCGAGAAGAGGCAACGGAGAAAAAAGAGCGCGCGCTTCGTTTTTACGGCTATCGATCGAGGGGCAACATTATAGAGACGCGAGTTCGTCGTTCGCGTTGGTGCACTGCTCGTCCGGTTGGCCATGCATCTTTGGGCTCGGCGGGCTGCACACGGTTGCAGCACTCTCCGTGAACCGCTCCCGGGACGCATAAATCAAAGTCCTCCGTGGAGACTTGCCTCGGTTACGTTCTTCGCTCGCTTTCTCTCGCTCGCTCTTCCCTCGCTCTCTGCTCGTTTCGTCCGTGTTTCTCTCCCACCAGCCAGAGCGTGGTCTGCCTCCTCCTCTTTCTCCTCCTTCTCCTCCTTCTCCTCTCGATCCCTTCTTCGAACCGGAGTCGAGCCGTGTTGGCGGAATTTCTAATTCGAGCTAATCCTTTTTCGCCGCTTTAATTACATTATCAATTCACGGTAGAAGGGACCTGCTGGACGGGCAAGGGCCAGTGGTGCGTTCGCTTGCTCGCTCGCTCGCGTCCCGGCCGCGGATACGCTCGGCGCATCGGCATTTACATGGTCGGCCTGTTGCACGTCGCGGTCTCGTCGCGCTCGACTGATTTATGGCGGCCGAATAAATTATAAGGAGAAGATAGAAAAGAGCGTCAACCGGCTCCGGAGGACGTTGTCAGCAATTATCTGCCTCTTCCCTTCCGTGCCTCGCGCGATCGATTATCTCGCCCGGGCCCGATCGAAAATTCGCCCGTCGATTCGAATTTTCGAGTTTCGGGGAGGCGCGATTGCTCCTCTCTTCTTTATCCGCTGGCACCGAAATTATCGACTGGGATAATGCAATTAAAGCTTGTATTTTAGTAAAGAGGATCACGCTTTCCGGCGATACGCGCAGTTTACGCTAATTATACGAGCATTATATTCTCATTTGCATGCCGGCGGAATCTTCGAATTGATATAAACGCGTATATGTCAATGGTCCAGTGTCATATTTCGTTTGCTTATATTTAATTGGATACGCTTTTTGTTAGAATCTTCTGCCTGCTCTCTCGAACAGGGTTTCAGCGGCAAGCGGAAGAGAACTCGTGTCTCTCGCGAGGAGATATGCTTCGATTCAATTTAGCGTTCGAGAGAAGAATGTCACGCCAGACGGAATCTATCTTGTCCAGTGGTACAAGTGCGTCGCTGGTCAGCCTTAATTAGCGGGCGCGTGCGGAAATAGTTTAAAAAGAAGGAAAAAGAAAAGAAAGGGAAAAAACGGCCTATCGGCCACGTGCTCGTGCAGACGCGCGATTAAACGCAATTCGTAATTACATTCCGTGAGTAATGGAACGGTATTTATGAAGTCTTGGTGAATCCTCCCCCTATCCGAGCGTAATGGATAACGCAATTCAGACGTAATTTCGCGCTTAGGAAAGCACGTGGGCATAATTTACAACTCGCGAGACAGCCGGTTAAACGAGAGAAGATCCGCTCTGATCGGTGAGGAGGGGAATAAGCGCGAGACGATCGTTCGGGGCCATCGTTCGTACCTTCGTTCGTAGCCTGGCATTGTTCGTGGCACGCCGATCGGGATCGTTTAACCGAGCTGCAGCAAATGCAGCCGTCGGAAATAAGAGACCGTATTATGCATCCTATCGCGTATTTTTCACGTCTCGCGATGACGTCACCTAAGATAGCGGGCGGGGTAACACGAGATACCTCTTATCTGGCTTATTTAGCGATCACGTTTCATACATCTCCCATTCATAATGTTTTCATTGTGCAAGCCTTGTATGAATCGCCGATCCAATTACACCGGCCTGGAATTATCGATCGATAGCTGGCGCATACCGTGCGATCCGTTTCGCGACGGAACGAACGAATGACGAGTCGCGCGAAGGCAACTTTCTAACTTTCTAACGTGGGTCGAGGTCGTAATTTACGCAGGGAATTTGACGTTCAGACGCTTCATCGATGCGCTGTCGGACCCACTCAAAAGAGTGGCCACCTTCCTTTTCCTCGAGTCTCTTTATTACAAAGATGAGCTGCCTCTCTACCATCTGTTTCGCGCACCGATAGCGTATCGAGAACGTAAACTGAACGCAGATTAACCGACGAGCGAGGATATCGCAGGGACTCAAAAGAGGGGAGAGGCAACGACGCGGCGAAGGCTACATCTTTTACACGGCTCCCACTTCGTTAATAATCAGCGTGGCCCGCGTTTCACGACATCAAATTCGATTCGCGTTACACGACAGGTAACACGAGCGGTCGCGTGTAAACGGCCCCGACGCTGCGGTGACGGGAGTAAGGGACGCGCGTGCGAGAGCTGAGCGTGAGGAGGGGGAGGAAACGCGGACGAGGACCGACGAGGTGGCACGCTGAAACGTGAGAGAAACGAAAAATCGTTACTGTCGCGCCGCCGAGGAGGGAGCGAGAGGGAAAAAATTTTGGATAGAGAATGGACACCGGTCGCGAGACGTCACTCATCGCGGACGTCGGCACCGTCGTCCAACCCTGTCGATATCAGTTACCGTACTCGCCGCGCGTCGCTTGATCGATGACCGACGCGATGGAAATGACATTTCGTGGAATGCCGTTGTCGTCGCCGACCACGTTTTTTCTCTCCCACGCTCTCTGTCTCTGTCCCTCCCTCCCGTCTCTCCTCGTTCATTTACCCCTTTCTCTCTTTGTATCTCTGATTTTTTCCCCATCCCTTCGTCGTGCACGCTCTCCTTCTCTTTGTTCGTTTCTCTCTCTCTCTCTCTCTCTCTCTCCCTCTCTGTTTGTTTTTCGTTTTATATCGTTTCTACCCCTCGGCTGGAAATTAACGGAATTCGTTTTTTGACGCGGTTCGACTTGTTTTCGTGGAAACATTGGGTTTATGATAAAAATATATTGAAAAAAAAAAAGAAAATAGATTCCAACGCATCGTGGAAATACATGGAATTTACGAACGGTTGGTACGAATCGTGGGGATAAGATAATACACATAGTTTTTATAGAAAAATATACAGTATAGCTGGAAAACAATTGTTAAATGAAAGCTGAACCGGTGGCTGATCAACAATCGCTGAAACTACTGCGCACCGTTTTAATGGCGTGACTGGTTTTTTTTTTTTTTTTTATTTTCGTCAAAACGAACGGCAGGTAATTTTCGGAAATCGTGAAACGCTGACGCCTCTCGCTATTGTTTCAACGCTATAATTGGCCGCCTTTGACAGGAATCATGCAACGGACGGCAATCGACGCGGTTTCACGCGAAATATGCTTTGCGAACCGTCGATCCTGAACCTATGAGAACTACGTTTCCCCGTGAATTCGTGGATCCCATTTTCACCGAAAATCGGGACACTGCCGCCCGGGAGACGATGTGTTTTCCAGGCTCGACGAGACGAGACTTATTTTTTTTAATTCCCACAGTGAGGAAAACACGACGTTAAGAATGCAAAAAAAAGAAAGACGAACGAGACGTCTCTCGTTTTTTATACGATGTTCAAATTTGTCTTTGATCGCAAGAGTTTCTTTTTTTTTTTTCAAATAGAAATAACAAAATAACAAAATTCGAATGCAAACGATTCGAGCGCTTGGCGAGTCGCGATCTCATTCTCGATCCTCGAGAAAGCAGTTGTTGAAGCAGCGTCCGTTCAGTTAAAGATTATTAAAATTTTTCGAAGGCGTGTATGTCAAAGCAGGCAGAGCGTTTTCGCGTTGGTTAACGGCATTACGGATTAATTTCCCAGAGACAAAAAGAGGGTGCGTCAGAGGATAGAAGGAGGGTTGGCAGGGGGGTTGGATGGGAAAGGCTCTCATAAATTTCCCAGACCGGGTTGGAACAAAAGGACAATTTTACGCCGAACACGCTAGGAAAAAATCGTCTCAACGTGCGTATGTATATATATATATATCTTGATTAATTCAGATACTATACGTTGGCGCTGGTTACTCTCGCGAGGGGATCGTACGAAATCGCGTAGCAGACAGTGGAGGAGGGGGACGAGAACGCGATTCCTACTGGCGCGTTCGCGACACGATGGTCCGACGACCATGAGCGACGCGCAGGCTGGAGGGAAGAGACATCTAATGCACATCTACGGCTATCACGAACGACATAATTGCGACGTATACTTCATTAAATGAGATCGTCTGAGTCGAGGTGGGCGTATATGGAGCGAGCGTCTCGTTACGTTGATTCTTGTCTCGCGGATGACACGGTGTTGGTACACGCACACTCGTCCATGCCTGGATACAGGCGGCACTCTCAACCATTTTCAACCCCTACCGTTTCCCTCCCTCTCTCTCTCTCTGTCGTCGTTTCTCCCGCCCGATGCCACCCCCTTGTACCCGTTTCTTTTTTACCTTTTCCTCCCCGCTTTATCTACCTACCCATCCTCTTTTTATTCGCGCACCGCGCCGGTTCACGTACACACGCCGAGTTTAACCCTCTCTGCGACGACGAGCGTACTCCACTCGAAAGCTTTGACATCGGAGACGTCGGCAAGTACACCGGAGGACGGATTTATCGGATATTCTTCTCCATGCGGAGGCAACGGGCCAGACGGAGAGTTTCAACCGCGACGGCAGTGAGGTGTAGATCGGAATTATTATCAAGGTTGAAGAGAACTTTCACGGGTCCAAGCACCGACCCGTAGCAGCGTTATGAAAATTTGTCCCGTGGATGAAGCACGCGAGTTTCGACGGGGGCTCGGGGGCCGGGGACTCGAGACAAAGAAAGGAGAAGACGCACGGCATTCGCGTCTGTATTAGGACTTTTTAATATTCATTATAAAAAGACCTGCGCCGCGTGGTGGAGCCCTTTGTTCAAGGGTTATTCCCGTTTAGTTGGTAATTACAAAATTCTTCGTTACTTTCATTACTGCCGAATTATTCTTCTCCACGCCGAGGAGAAAGAATTTTGTTTAATTAGTCTGCAGTCTTCCGGCTCGTTGCGTCCACGGTGTCTGTCTGGCTTATGCCCATGGTCTCTTGATATCGATATCTCTCCTCTTTCTCTTTTCAGAGACTCCGCTGGGGAAAAAATTGTTTCTGATTTTATTACATTACAATCCTTAGTGTTCTAGTATTCTGTTTGTTTCTTCCTATCTTCCTATTCTTCGATTCTCAGATTGTAGGTGGGCCGAGTGAACGGAGGAATCTGGATGAAGGGCGAGATGAAAGCAAGGCAGAAGGATAATTGTACGCGAGATGCGAGCCTCGAGGGACCGGTCTCCGAGGCGAGTTCCGATCGGTCGTACGTCTTCCTGAGATACTACTCGTATCGAGTTTCCTCCGAGGATCGACGTATATCGTTCTGCACGTCGGCGTACGACAAGAAACGACGATAGAACGGCGATCTCTGGCGTTCGTGGATGCGGTGTCTCGTGTGCGGTATGCTGTACGACGACACCGCCTCCACGGGTCAAAGACCATTCGCGGGGTCTAATAAACGTAGCACGTGTCTCCATCGAGGGAGCTCGTAAATGGAGCCCGAGCTTCGATACTCGCGACGCGAGTTAATTAAAGAAACAATGTGTCCGCTTTTTCTACTTTCCTGCCGTCGTCGCCATTCGATGGATCGAACGATGGGATTTTATGACGAATCCGTGCTCTCGGATGGACTCTCGGCTGATTGTTCGTCGTTGCTACCGTGTAATTTAATATTCTATAACTTTTTCTTTCCATAACTTCCTGCGATTCTTCCTCTGCATTATCGTCAGCGAAAAAAAGAAAAAGGAAAAAGAGAAATAGTCGGAAGAATAACGGACCCGTATAATACATGTATTTCGGTAATAGCCTACTGTTATACTGTACAATACAGCGCTGTATAACGAAGTTGAAACGTTAAATGGAATTGATGAATTCGAGATGTGGATTAAACGCGGTATTAACTCGGCGTATTAATATAAAAAATTCAGCCGCGCGATATCATATTCCGGTAAATTTTCGTGGAGAGCGTGGTCTCTCGCTCGATATTGCCCCACGGATCCTCGGCACGAATTTTAAGGCGAGCTTCTTCTCTTTAATCCAGGCATGGCGGAAAGGAAGGAGAAGAAAGCAGGGTTAGGATAAAGAAGCCGCGGGGGCCGGGTTTTATAAGATTTCGAGAGTGACTTAATAAGTCGTACGACTCTTGCTCATCGAGCGAGAAAGCAGCGTCGGGAATCGCTGAAAGAAGACTAATGAACTTGTTGGCTCGTGGCCGAAAAGAGGATCATTTCGTTGGTTCTTAACCGTCCGGGGCTTGGATAAAACGGTCGTCTCATTCTCGCCGGCAACGATCGACTGCTTCCAAAATTTCGAAAAGNCAAAAAAAAAAAAAAAAAAAAAAAAAGAAAAAAAAAGAAAAAAAAATGCATCCATCACGGTTGTTCACCAGGGACCTGGTTAAAACGCGCGAGCCGCTGCACGAAGTTAAATTGCCGATAAATCCCGCCTGGAAAATGTTCAAGCTTCGCTTCGCAACGATGCAACGCGACGTAACGCGATTATGACGCATGAATTTCTAAATTTTCCAGAATAATCCCCCCGGCAGTGATCGTTGTTGGCAAACTATCATCGCAGGTGCGCGTCTAACACGAAAGTGCACAGTCAGCCGGGGCAAGTTGACCGGAAACGGGATAGCCGGCGCGATCGATTGCGACTAGTGACCGCGTTTAATACACCAGCATAAATAATAAACGGTTTTCGGGGGTGTGCGACGGTGAATAGGAGCCGTGTGTTCCGGTTAGCAAAGTACACAGAACGAGAGAAGCGGGCAGCGAAATGCTTGAGGAAGATCAACAACGCGTCGAACCGTCCGGGCGAAGTGAAAAGTTTGGACGGAAACGAAGGCGTTTCACTTGGCCCTGCGAACTTTCTAAATTAGAGTATAGTTCGGGGTGCCGAAGAGTGCAATGATTTTTAACTAGTAGCCTGCGAGAATTTCAGAAAGTGGCTCAAAGTTTCACCCGACGGGGGAAGCGGGAGGAGCTGAGTCGTTTGGTTTTATTAACCAGAGAGGCGTCTGAGTCGAGCTGATTGCAGCGGAATATTAAACTCTTTGAATACTTAGTGCGTATTAGAGTATTGTGCATTAATCTCGTGATTAAAGAGGACATAATACGTCGTGAGAAGAAGCGTATAAACTTGTAAATTAATTCTCAATTTGTTACACGCTCTTCATCTTTTCGTATTGACACTAGAAACCATCGACGATTAAAGCATAAAATTTCTATCGAAGACATTTGAAATCAGAAAGAAAAAAAAAAATAGAGAAACTTTATAATACAAAAAAGCATTTTACGGAAAATTATCTAAATCTCTAAAAATACGCTCTAACAAAAATTATAAATTGATTCTATTGACCATTTTTTGTTCTAGCGTTCAATTTGTTTTAGCATTAAATTTGTAGGCTTTTGGTAAGTTTAAGTATCGAAAAACATAATCAAAAAATATCGATTTATTCGCCATTTATTAATATTTATGTATCGTCGTAGATCTCGAAACTGCAATGAGGAGTTTGAAAATACTGCACAATAATGTTGCAAACTTTCTGAGAGCTGTTAAGCGTAGAGAAAGAAAGAGAGAGAGAGAGTTACTACGAGTTATTTGCAACTTTTGACAAACAATGAGTCGAGAGAGCGCGTACCAACAATGTTGCGACGCCCCTAAAGAATGCGAATGTGCGACGTGTAACGTTTTAGAATACTGACAGAATGCTGCGCCCGTACGTGAGAACCAAACCAAAGCAGGTTCATTATTTTCGAAATTGAATTATACATATAGATCATGTTATTACCCCTTCTTTTTTTTTTCTTCTTGCTTTAGCTGTCAGAACTTTGAAGATTAGCGTTACTTTATGAACAAGGACTTAATTTCCTGAGGACTAGATAGATAGACATTGAGTCAAAAAATTTATTCAAAAAGTTCATCTATGTGTTTCCTACAATCTCACAATCTGCGTCCATCAATCTTAACGTAAAAACGAAACGATAAAACGAAAACAGCGCATCTTGGCTCGGATTAGATGTTTAGACGTTCGATTCAGTTCGAATGTGGATTTCTGGACTCCTGTTTCTAATTATCCAATTATCTGCAATGAGAAAATATGGTCCGCCATCGAAACGATAGTTTCTCCACCGATCGATGCTCGCGAAGATTTCGAAACGTGCACCAGAGGGGGGGAAAAAGAAAGAAAGAGATCGGTATAATTACAGGGAAACTTGAGCAACGCGACAGATGGGCTGTCTCCATTTTCCTGAGAGCGAATGCACGTGCACAAACTTCTCGTAACCGATTCAGTCACGTATCCTCCGCGATCAAATTTTATCCGCGCTGGGAACCCGTGTCTTCGCCCTAGCTTTCTCTAACCAGTCTGCTCGACGCTGATTGATTCATCGATCACGCGAACGTTCACCGACGCGTGGTCGTTCAAGATCGTTGATCCGTGAATTTAATTCTTTAAATCTTTGTCACACATCTCGCTCGATTGTGACATAGTTTAATTTCGCTCAAACAGGCCGAAAATATCGGTTTTTCGAGTCTCTGGGAAAGTCGAATGAAAACAGAGGGTTCCTTGTTCTTTCCTGTTGTTCTTTCTTCCAGGATTCCATTCGATGCGGCACGCAACGTAGAAATGAAAGCTGCAGTCACAGCACGACTGCATTCCTGTGTTATTTCAAACGTGGACGGGTATCTCGACGCTTCTTTTGAAACGATTCAGCTATCTCCAATAGCTGTTTCGAGATCTCTTTAACGCGAACCTCTTATCGAACTTCGGCTACATGCATAGATTCCCGTTCTCGCCTGACTCCGTTCACGTTTCATTTCTCAGGCTTCGTACTAAAAACTGGCGAAACTTTAATCGAAAGTTAATCGTCGGCTTGTTCGAGCGTTGATTCGATTAAAAGTTCCTGGCGGAGGAACCGTTTCCAAGACGATTCCGAGTGAACAGTCGGTTCCGACCCACGTTTCTGCGACGTGCAAGTGACGAGATCGTGTTACGTGGCATCGTTTCTCGCGGCGGAGGTTCAGGCCACGGGTGTGGGCTGCGCAGGCACGAAAACGAAACGGGAGAAGACGCAGGTGCTCACGGCTACTCGGCCCTGTAATTAGGCTAGGAACGCCGAATCCGTCTGCACAGCCAGCGGGACGGTAGCTGCTCACCTCGAGGGAAACGTGTCAAACATGCTCCGGCCGCGCGAGGATTCACGAGGATTCACGCGCCAGAGACTCGAAGCAATTTAACACGCGGAGAATATTTCTCATAGAGTTGAAATATTCTTATACTCGACTGAAACGCTACACGAGTCAACGTTAATTAATTCGAGGAGAGGGAAGGTTCGCGGCGTGTTTCGCGTTATCGTGAATCTTACAATTTAATTTCCACGCGGTCTTATCTGTTGAGAGAGAGAAAGAAATAGAGAGGAGGAGAAGGATCCCTTAACCGAGTTTCGTGCGACCCTCGAAAAAAA
>NIPQ01107336.1:0-15831 GCA_002806875.1 Lepidotrigona ventralis hoosana | reverse complement strand
CAAATATCTCGGAAATTATTGAAGATACAGTTTCCGTGTAAATTGATGAAACGAGTGTCTTTTAACGACGAATTTAGCGTATACTATTCTGCGGGGAAATCTTTTGTTAGTTAACGTACGTTCCGTGTCAAGCCATTTTTGCCTGACTTTTTGTCGTTCAGGCCATTTGATATTTTAACTAAAGGTTGATATATTATCACACAATCTTTCATTACATCATCAATCGATAAGTAGTTCTCTCGTTTAGAGTAGCTATCACATCGTCTACCACTTGTGGTAATATTATTAGAAATATGGTGGTACACGTGGCCTGAAGATCAAGTTTAACGTGTATCACCATATGTTGTGTTAAAAAAAATCATGTTCTTCATAAATGTTAATAAATTTTCTTGAATATACTCGGACGAGCCGAACTGTCCAACTCATCCAGGCGGCGAAGTGTTACATCACCCGGCGAATGATAATTTTGCAAAATGATGATTGATGCGTTGCGGTAATCTCTTCGACGGTGACGCGAAAGATAAATCTTGATAGCGATTTCATGTGAATGCGATTCATGCAAATTGCCCCGGAATAGCTGGCGCGCACTGTTATCTCGATGAGACGACGGCAAGGAAACAAAAAGGATCGAGATGTCCTCGTTCGACGGCACCGGCCCTCGATCGAAACATTCAAAACGATTGGTAAATAAATAGAAAAGCTCCAACAGGCCGACATATGCTTTCTTTAATTCTGTAATTAATTTCATCCGTTCATTTGTATCCGTAAATTTCGCGCGAAATCATCGAGATTTTACGCTGACGGTACGAAGCGTAACTCCATAAAACACGGGTCGGCTCGTCGCGTCCCAACGAGATAAAATTATTCATCTCGCACGAGTTACGTCGTGAGTTATTTAAACTTTCCGCAAGAGACATGAGAAAGCGGTGAATTAATGTGGTAAAGAAATTTAAAGCAATTGAAGGAATTGCACGAATATTTCTATGACTCGGAAATGAAATTACGAATATTAACTGCAAGAGCAGAAAGCTTTAGACTGTGTTACTCGATCAGTTAATTTCATCCGTACTCCTGCGTTCCTTTCGAATTCACCGTGGTATTTATAATTTCTTCGTAGCATCGCGGGGAGCATGGACGACACCGTTACGAGACGATTGGTCACGCAGCGCTGAGATAAAAATGAGAACAAACATCGAGCTCGTTCCTCGCGACCACGGCCGTGACATACCCTCTAAATTTGTCCGCTCTTAAATCCGTCACCGAGCATCACCCGGTGATCGTCCTATTAAATCGTGATCCGCCACGACGCGACACGCGTGCCCTATCTACAAAAATCACGGTCACAAATTAGACGATGACGGGGGAACAGTTTCGGGAGCCGGAACACTCGTTGACGCATCCGGTTGTCGCATTCCCGGTTGCGTTCGCCGTTTTACTTTTATTTCCAAGCCAACTGTTGGAAGGGGCAAAGCCAGACAAATCTAACTGGCAAAACGTAAAAAGCTACGAATTTCACGACTAGGTATTTCTTCGAGCAAAGTTCGTTTCATGTGCTCATAAGTGACGTTGTTTTCTTCAAATTTAATAAACATTGCCATCTAGTGACATCTAGAGTATAATTTAACTTACTGTAACATAATCTAAATTTCAGTTAAATATGTAGTGTGCTTATTGCTAAATTATAATATATTATAGATTAAAGCTGTACTAACTCTTAAACAAAATTTCGCCGTCTAATATCTTCAGTTCGAAAAAATCGGACAATGTATCTCTATTCTATTCTTTTTTTGTCAAGTCGAATCATCCTGATATATTCATCACGTAAGTGATTGAAACTCTGATAAAACAACAACCGTGGCAAAAGATAGCACACTGGTCGATAAATCAGAACGCTAGACGCTTTTGTTTTCAAACGGGAAAGGCAAAAGTGAAATGTAAAATTCGATAGCAGAGGAACGATTAATCGCATCTCGGTATCTATTGTATCCGGAGAATACAATTTAGTCAGCGAAGATCACTAGGCTGGAGAGCTGGGACGGATGTTCAAGGCTCGCGGTTGAATCGGTCGCGATCTCAAAGTGTTAGCTGAACAATCGAATGAGCTACGAATGGGTGTGTTTAGGTCGCAGACGGGTGGGCCTGGAAACGCGGAGGCGGAAAGCCGCGTAGGCGTCGCGACGGATGCAAATTACCCGCGCCAGATTCCGACGATACATCTTAATTTCGTTGCCTGCCAAAAGCACCGCTGTGCGCGCGCTGCACGCTCGATTCGCGGAAGGATGACCACTTAACGAACCGATAGATAACGATTGAAAGCTTTTCGAGCTTGATAACCGGCACTGGCTTCGGCATATCTCCTCTCTCTCTCTCTCTCTCTCTCTCTCTCTGCCGTGCCTCGAGGAATGACGTCTATATTAAGCGTCCCGATGTTTCAACGTCGGGACGTATGCGCGAATTACCACGGACGATTTGATCAAGCTGTATAAGGATTAAGCAAATTGCGAGATTTATCATAGAATCCCGATGGACGGGAGAAAAAAGTTTCGCGAGACAGACGAGCGGTCCCGTTTTACCCGTTTCTTTTTTTTCTTTTCTCTTTTGGAAACGCGTAACCCGAGGGTAGACGAAAGTCTATAAAGTGGACAGTTAGCGACGCTCTAAAACGTCACGTCGCCAGCGGTCGCGTGAGAAATGACTTCCTGATAGGCTGAAATTAAGCTATTAATTATCCTCGCCAACGCCTAGAGCTACCGTCGTGCTTTCACATGAATCCTAGTCACACGAATTACATACGCCATTCAGATGATTCTTCTTTCATTATGTTTCGAATAACGCTTACGCGAATCGTCCGACGATCTTGCTACCGTTCGGTATACGTATTCCGACGAACGTTCCGGAAGTTTAACCGCTTCCGAGCCGGCTATTCGTCTTCGTCTGAACAAAAATAGAGAACCATCGTTTTCGTAGAACGGCCAATATAATTGTACGTGTTGTGAAATTTTGTAAATTTGCATTTCTCCGATGATCTTGTTTAATTTTTCAATCACGAGCTGCTCAGAAAACTGCACTATTTCCTAATTAAAACTTGTGGAACCGTCTTTGTCTGGACAAAGTTCTCATAGGACGACCAATATAATTACACGTATCGTAAAATTTTGTAAATACGTTTCTCCGATGATCTTGTTTACTTAAATTCACCTGAAAATTTATCACTATTTATGTCATTCTTTTACTGCGAACAAACTTGTGGAAACCGAAACATTAACCAACGAAATTAATAAAGAGAGAAACATCACAGGCTTCAATTTTTCCAACGGGACTCTTGCTATTAGAATTAAGGTGACATCAGTGTGAGAGATGTTTCGTCGAGTTTCGTATGGAAACGAAACACGTGTGTGATCGGTGTGTTTTCTCATTTCCGTGTCGGTGGAATCGGCGACGGGCGAAATCCCACGATTCGCGAATACGAGAGCGGTTTTCATGGGAGGCAGCTCCGAGAACGAGGTTTCCTAGAAGCGGCCCCATCCACCAGCGACCAGCGCCAATGGCCCGGACTTTTCGGTCCCAAAACCGTAGCTCCGGGTCACTCAGTGGGCCGCTTCCAAAAGCGATCGGGCAATTACGAAACGTTTTGCCGTCGCTTTTGGCTCGCTCGTGCACCGTGTAAATGCGCGGCCCCGAGAGCATGCGCATTTGTAAACGGTGTCCGAACACGGTAATCAGCGTCCACAATAGAGTGTCCTTCCGAGCAATTTCTGTCGAGTTAATTAGCCACGTAACCGTCTTGCCGGTATTCGTGAAATTGGGTCGACGTGTGATTACGCCATCGGCGAACGGTTACGTAAGCGTAAGCGTGAGAGAAGAAAGTATTAGGTATCGTAACGTTTCTGAAAATTCTCTTGTTTTACTTTGTGGATTTTCGTGGACTTTTGTGAAACTGGCAAAACGTGAGACGTTTGAAGAAGTAAGAAGTTCCTTGGTTGAACGTTGAGTATAGTAGTGTCAGAGATATACTCTTATTTTCAATAGATACCAGATACTGCCGAATATTTCAATCTTTGGAGAATTTGTTCAACGCCAGAATCCTGCACAAATTAGTCAAGAATTCACTCGCGAACAATCTCAAACAGAAGAGCAATTTGCTTCTTGCAGGAAACTGCAGAAATCATCGATAGAAATATTGTGTTTGAACTTGCGGATTACGATTACTCGCAATAAAAGTCTCTCGTAGCGAATGGAAATAGCAAATTTGTCGCGAGGTAATTAAACGACGAATACATACGAAGCAGCGTCAGCTGCTATGCTAGAAGCAGCAATTAGAGTCGTATGGAAACTAAGTCGTAGAGCTCCGTTCTTTTCTCGGCACGAACGTCGATACGTCTTAGGCAAATGGCCCCACGATGGTGGTCGGTGAGATTAAGTTTAATTGGCCGGTGGACCCGGCTGAATTGAGATTTATGAAGTAAATTCATTGTTTCGAGTCGCCGTGGTGGACCACCAACACTGTTTCCAGCCCGTGGATCCGCTATCAAATAATGTCCCCTGCAACGAGGGGCCACAACATCTGACAGTCAGGCTACTGTCGGCCCCTCGGAATAAAAAGGAAAGCAATAACCGTTGCCTCTATATCATCTTTATTCCTGTTACACGGCACACTTACATCCAGCCTGACTTTTTTTGTGAACAATCTCTCAGTGGCTCAATCTTTCCCCTACCCTCCCCCCCCCTCTCTCTCTTTTTCTGTCTCTCGTTTGGAGCATCTTCATTTCATTCGGGACTTGCAAAGAGATCCCTTGTGCTTCCACGGTGGAACAACAAAATATATTGTGATCGTAATCGGTCGATCCTTTACCACGTTCGATTCGTAGGAGTCGCGGATGATTTTGCAATTCGCGCGAGAATTAATTGCCACGATTAGGAGACTCGATTTCGAGGAACGTTCGTACATATATATATATATATATATATATATATATATATATATATATGTATAAAATGTCAAATGATTATTCGCCCTTGCATCAAGTTACGAGGCTGTTAGTCTCTGCGGAATTACCTCTTGAAAGGCATTTTCGCGTTTACGGCTCGTTAATTAGAAGGGATAAAACCAGGCTCGTGAAAATCGTTATTAACAGCCTGATTAATACGTTTAGACTATTGGAGATAAGTGCCAATAATTTGCAAAGAAATTTTTGTGATAAAAGCGAGAACGTGGAGGAACGTGTAAATAAAATACTTTTTGCAATGTTTGCTCGTCGAGTGAAATAAATTCGAGAAGATTCTTGTATCTCCGCTTCGTTGGGAGTAATTACCGAGACGGAAACGTCAACGGAACGTTGGCCCTTAATGGGTTGGCTCGATCAATTTGTCGGTGCTGCGCTAGCGTATCAGCTCGTTTCAATTTCCAACAGCGGCGAGGTCGCGTTTAAATAGAAGGAGCCGCATCTGGCCGCGCGTCGTTCCGGTTTTCCTTCTGGCGCGGCGGAAATGTTGCACGCTGTCGCGGCGAATTAATCCGGAATTAATAATCCCGTCGGTGCTTGCTTAATTGAAGCGCGTTACCGCGCCGGCTCCTCCACGTGCTCCTCCGCGAAATCGCTTAATTTCGTGGCTCATGTGAAGCCACGGTGAATTTAATATACGCAACGCCGCTTGACGATTCTCCACTACGTTGGAACGTAGGCACCGTGCAGTGCCGTTTCTCGAGAGGGGAAAGCGAAACGTCGTCATCCTCGTTTCGTGGATCTTCGAGTCGACCTCGACAAATTTCGATCGACCTCGAAGATTACGAGGACTACGACCCACTGTTACTGATATTGTTCACCCGAGGGATAAGAGAGTTGTTTTATCAAAGTTGTAACTTCACGAGGAAATACAATAGACGACGTATGAACATTCAATTACAGTTAAATGAATGAAAAACTGAGAGCGTAATCATAGACTCGCGTAACGATAGACTTTCATTAGCTACCGCAGGTAATATTTGCATAGCGTAACAAGTAATAATATGTAGATATGGCGCGATACGTTGGTAATTATCGTGTATACTTATCAATCAGCGTGTAAAAGTCCACGTGTGTTTCCTTCGACACGTGCTGTCATTTATTTACCTCTACAATAATCTGCAACGCGGCGCTGAATTTCACATCGATCTAATATCATAAATAAATTAATTTGCAAGTTGACGACTCGATCGTGACTCGAGGACTGGACGATTATAGTGGGAAACTAGAAAAACTGGCCGGTGTAATAACAGAGGCAATTCGAGATGGCCAAAGCGTCGTTGAAGCGTTGCGCGGCGGTTGATAGGAGGCAGCAACGCGGCAACAGCAACACGCGAAAGAATATCGCGCGCGGCACGTTGACTTCGCATGCCGGATAACATTATATTGCGTGTCGACGGAAGCGCAGTATGGGCGGCGCGGGCCTCAAATTGGAGCAGCCTCGATTATACTACGAGCAGAGACACGCATGAACGCACAAACGCACGGCGCCACACGCCGCTTGGTACCACACGCAAATTCGTTTTCTATCAGCGCTTGCCCGTTCTTTCTCCCGGTGGCCATTTCTACCGTTTCGATGCATGCGACAGCAGTTTCTACCTTTTTCGTTCTTTATCGACGCACAAGTACAGAAATCTGTTCTGAAAGACAAGTTCTAAACAAAGTGATTTATAATTATAAATTCTACATTGAAAAGGAATCATTTCTTTGACGATTTTTGGAACATCGTATCCTTTGAAATATGCAACAAAGAGCACAATATTATGTATTAATAACAATGAAAAATTGTCGATGATTTCAACTAATATAACTTCGTGAAAGGAGATCATGGGACGAATCTCGTTTCAAAGTACTTTTGACACAGTCGTGAATTTGATCTTTTCGAAAGTGATTTTACATCGCGCAACGGGTGGGAAACTGAGGGCACATTTCTGTAAAAACGTTAAACAATCTTTCTTACTAACGATAAGTCTAAGTCCACCATGGTGTTGAAGATTGAATTTCTTTCTTTACAACGATCTCTTAAGACTCTCTATGCGATTTTTTTTCACCATTCTATTGAATTTGGAACATTAGATGACAAAACCTAATCGTTGGGATTCTCGAATTTTTGTCGTTTAATTCTAATATTTAATATTCAATAAAACAGTAAAAAAAAAAGAAAAAAATTGTAGAACAAGTTTTAGGGAATCTTGTAGCGAAGGAGAAACTTTAGTCTTCGAAATGACGGTGGATCTAGTTACGAAAGGAAATTTTTAATACTTTTACACACGTTTGAATTTTTACAATTTTCGAGAAAAATCGAACCCGACATTTAGGATAAAATCATCTTGAAAAGAAACGAACTCACGACCATCAAAATAGAAGCTTCGCTCTTTAAAATGAGTCCAAGTAGATCACTATGTGATCTTTTTTTCACAGAGTTATACAAAGTAATTCAAGTAATTCATAATTTTTCATTATCATTGGCGCGATTATGCTCTTCACTGTATCTGTCTGTTGTATGTCGCATTTCTCAGAGCATGACGAAGGAGAAGAAGAGTAAAAAGTTCAGCGTGACCAGGGGCGTAATCTAAGAAACTTCTTACGGAAGAGATTTCGTCAGAAGTAGAACCATAATTCCAGATCGCCACCACGAGTAAAAATATTATGCTCGGTAACGTCGAAATCTCAAAGACGGAGCGTCTCCTCGCTCCTAATCTTCTTTCGTCGATCACACTCCAACGCTGGCGGATTAGCCGAGTATTAGGTGACCAGTCGCGGCAGGAATTCCCCGTGGAATTTCGGGACGCCTCGAAGAATTTGCTACCAAGGGACTTTTACGGCCACGTTACGGCCCACCAAATCCATTAAAGATCCGGTCGTTTCTCTCTCGGGGATCTTCGAGGAATACCGAAACTCGTTCGATATTTATTGACGACTTCTTTCAGTCGTTCTTCACCGTGCGTTCTCCAACCATAACCTCCTGCCTTGTAATATTATTCTCACGTGTGTCAAAGATCGAATGCAGCGGGAAATCGAAAGGGAAGAAAATCGATTCCCGCTTTGCTTTCAAAAGTCTAGAATTAACGCTGTTTCGATATCTCGCAATATCGAAATATCACACGATAAGTCGTTGAATAGGTCGTTTCTCTCTCGGAGATCTTCGAGGAATACCGAAACTCGTTCGATATTTATTGACGACTTCTTTCAGTTGTTCTTCACCGTGCGTTCTCCAACCATAACCTCCTGCCTTGTAATATTATTCTCACGTGTGTCAAAGATCGAATGC
Organism: Lepidotrigona ventralis hoosana; assembly: GCA_002806875.1. Classification (NCBI taxonomy): domain Eukaryota; kingdom Metazoa; phylum Arthropoda; class Insecta; order Hymenoptera; family Apidae; genus Lepidotrigona; species Lepidotrigona ventralis. The sequence goes on along the minus strand of NIPQ01107336.1, from coordinate 7,557 downwards.
AGCGGGAAATCGAAAGGGAAGAAAATTGAAAATCGATTCCGGCTTTGCTTCCAAAAATCTAGAATTAACGCTGTTTCGATATCTCGAAATATCGAAATATCACACGATAGGTCGTTGAATTTCGTTCCTAAAAAGATCCGGTCGTTCATCTCTCGAGGATCATTCGAGGAATACCGAAACTCGTTCGATATTTATTGACGACTTCTTTCAGTCGTTCTTCACCGTAACACATAACCTCCTGCCTTGTAATATTATTCTCACGTGTGTCAAAGATCGAATGCAGCGGGAAATCGAAAGGGAAGAAAATCGATTCCGGCTTTGCTTCTAAAAATCTAGAATTAACGCTGTTTCGATATCTCGAAATATCGAAATATCACACGATAGGTCGTTGAATTTCGTTCCTAAGAAGATCCGGTCGTTCATCTCTCGAGGATCATTCGAGGAATACCGAAACTCGTTCGATATTTATCGACGACTTCTTCCACTCATTCTTCCCCTTGTCTTGTAATATTATTTTCACGACGTGCGTTGCAAGTCGAATGCAGCGGGAAATCGAAAGGAAGGAAAATTGAAAAAATTTAAAACCAATAACGCAGTTTCGTTTCACAACGAAATATATCAGGCGTAGGTCGTTGAATTTCGTTGCTAAAAGAACGCCTCGCTCTTGAAATCCCTCGAAATATTACAACACCGAGGAATCGGCGTGTTTGGCGTAGGGTAGGTGGAACACGTTTCTCATCTTGGAAGCATCGAGATCGTCGAGTGCAACGTAAATTCGTGCGACAGTAGCCGCGAACGGTAGCTTTGTCTCTCAGCTCTCTTCGACGAGAACAAACACACAGAAAGAGACAGAGAGAGAGAGAGAGAGAGAGAGAGAACGGACGTGTCGAAGTTAAGACGTCCTCAGTTCCGGTCGGTTGTCAGGCTGCCGCGACGACCTCGACGATATAAATTCTTTTTTCGCGAAGGAACAGAAGTGTCCACGGTCGGGGGACGGTGACCCCGGTGGGGTCGTCGAGCGACTCGTAGATCCTCTCCTCGCAGACAGACAGAAAGAGAGAGAGAGAGAGAGAGAGTCTGCGATACGCAAAGTACCTCGTAACGCAGGCTCGAAACGAGGCAAAAAGAGCTGTCGTCGGATGGAAAGAGAACGTTGGCGGTTCACCACCACCAGACGAATAACTCTTCGACTCTCCCGACCTGTTCGACTCTCCGAGAACGATCCTTCCTTTTTCTTTTTCCTTTTTTTTTTTCATCTCGGCTTCTCCTCTCTTTCCAGAGGCTTGACTTAAATGTCGGTGAACGACGAACGGAGGCCCTCTTAATAATATCTTCCACGACTGGTGGAATGCAATCTCTATAAAACAGCTTCCGCGGCGAATGGTAGGTACGTAGACTCGTAGGCTGGCAAAATTTGAGTTAGGTCCTCCATGCCGTATGGTTCCCGGTATTTATCTTCCTCTTTATCTTTCGGTTTATGGGGTTTCTTTCCACGCACACACCTTCCGTCCTCGGGAGAAATCCCACTCCGTCAGATGTATGACGTAACGTATACTTGGAAGCGAGCGTAGCCGGTTGTGCATACGTTTCGTCGAGACGTTGATTCCCTGATTTGCGTGCACCTCGCCTGCAAGTACATACGCAATGGTGTCCGCCTACCGGTGCCGGTCAACAGGCTCGAACGATCTGTCAGGTGGCCTTTGAAACGTCTTCTGAAACGACACAGTTTCCGCTGGCGTGAAACCAACGATCACAGTTGGATCGAGGTTTCGCTTTGAAAAACCTTCTCCTTTTCCACGATCTTCCACGCAGCTTTTTATTCCTGTTGCTGTTGGCGAGACTTGCTCGTGGGCGCCACAGCGCTAACGAACAAAGCGGCCAAGTGCTCCAAGGGGCCTGTCCGATCGCGCGACACCAATAAAATGAGCGTGCTTTAAACGACCAAGCCTTTGTACCTCGAGGACCACCATCATCGGCCGCTCGGCCGAGTGGATCCGTTTCATTCGACGAGGGCCAAGAACGTTCTCGATTTTCGCGGTTTCAACACCTCGCAGGCCCTTTGTCTCTCGATCACTCGACAGATTCAGCAACTAAACTACTACTTCTTACTATCCCCTCGGACTATCGTAATTAACGAGAAATTTCGAGGAAGCAAAACACACACACACACACACACACGTGTGCGCGCGGAACGACGAACAAGTTTGCTTTTCATTTTTCTTCAACCGTCACGTTGCGACATTAAACACGCAGGTAAAAGGCATTGGAAACGAGACGATCGACAGTCACGATGCCGCGATTACCGCACGGTAAATCGTACGGAGCTTGGCACGGCCGAGCGATTCGCCTTGCCGATCGCGAATTAAGCCTCGTCATCGCTAATTCTATGAATCACTCTTTGAATCTGTGTTTACCCTCCGGAGGAACATTGTATCCGTCACTCGGCACGTCTACCTCGTTACGCGGCTTATCATTATCACCGGTGAGCGATGCATCAACGTGCTAATTACCGAGGTTCCCATGACTGTCAATAATCATCGTTCCATTAAGCGTTGAGCCACGTTCCTCATCGTTAATCGGCCGGGATTAACGGTACGCGACACCGAGCCTACGTTACCTGAGTCTACCTACACACAATAACACGCTCGGTTCATAATGCATCGCGTAAATCATCGCGTTCTCGTCAGATCACCCGCTGATGCGCAACCTTTATGATCTACGAGCATTGCCATTTAATCGCAGCCAGTCCGAGTGTAGCGATGCATCGCGCATCGATGTAGGAATGCCTCCTCTCCGCTATACGCTACCAGCAATTATCCGCATGGTAAACCTCGGCAACCGTCGTATTAATATTTAACGTATCAATTATCCAAGGGCTATTCGAAGACCGAGAAATACGATCTCGATCGTATGAGCATCGCTAGACGAAAATTCGCCCCCTCGCCGTCCGTGTGTGCATTAGCGATCATTAACGTCCGATCTTTAAATACCGGCTCGATGATCCAAGATGAACAGTTCCCACTCGATGCAAGGGGAAGACGATCTCTCTCATTAGGGAAAAGGAGAAGGCTTTTGCAGAATGCCCGAGCATATTATCTTGGCTCGTACGAGTAACCTGTTGGCAACGATTAACCAACGCACGCTCATCTTGTTGGTTTTTCCACGCGGAGAAGAAACGATTCGCTGATGCGCGCGAAATTGCGATTTGCGCCAGAAACGAGGAGCTGTTCTCTCTCTCTCTTGAGGTGGCGTCTGCCGGGGAATTATTTTGGCTGTAACTATTTACCGAGCGTGGTAAAATTCCTTTAAACGTTTCGTTCTTGCGTATGTTTCGTATGGATTGGACAATCGCGAAGTGTAAGGTATAAGTATGAAAACCGATGAGAACAGAATCTGTATAAAAACTATCTATATTGAGTACAAGTATTTTTAAAAACGAGTTTAACAGCAGCGACGTGGATACAAATGAAGGAAGAAGAAAATAAAATAGCGGAGAATATATTGTATTCTCATTCAGTTGTTGGCAATCAACCAAAGCAAACAGCCGTCATAAAGATCTTGTTATACATTAAATAATTATTGTTATAATTTTTTTGGTAAATATATTTATTTAAAGGAGTAAACCTCCATGAACTCTGTTTTCTTTTTTAAATTTAAAATAATTNTTTTTTTTTTTTTTTTTTTTTTTTTTTTTTTTTTTTTTTTTTTTTTAAAGTAAAAATTAATCTGTTATTTAATTTCCTTCGCTGAATATCACTTTCTGCCAATTCGCTGTTCTGGAAGCTTATTTATTCATCTAGTGAAGAATGTCTCATCTGCAAGAAACTCCTCCAACTTCTCCTCTTGATATATCTTTTAACGAAAAGTCACCTTTTCGAAATCTTTCGAAACACCTTCGTCACGTTCTGGAATGCTCTTTCGAATTGCACATTGTGATACTGATAACAACAAAGAGTAATTAATTAACCCGAATAGTTTTTGATATTGCTTGATACAATCGGATAAGTATCGTTTCAATAACTATCACCATCCAGCGGCAGGAAGCTCGGGAAGTCGATGTCGCAGAAAAACAACACCGAACTTTCCCTTAGAAACTCGACACAGAAAAATTCCGATCGCTTGCTGTCACTTTGACAATTTTCACGGCCGCTCGATGGATTGAGGAATGATCGCGCAGCCGATCTCACTTTTCGAGCGCGTACGAAAGCGTAGGTGAACGTCCGCGCGAATCACGCTTCCCTCCACCCTCACCACACAGGTGAGGGAGAGCGATTTGTCGCTGTCGCGTACCCGCAGGATGCATCGACTGCTGTGCGCAAGGTCGTTGCACCGTGGACCTGCAGGCTCGGTCGTTAACTTGCTCAACGTCGTCCGAGTTAAAGCCGAAAATCCAGCTATTACGGAATTAGCGAGATGATAGACCCGTCAATAACGGAGCTTGGTCGAAGCTTGGCCCCGGTCCTTCGGGGAACGCGAGAGCGATCCATGGAAGAGGAAAGAAGCGGCGGAACGATGAGAAATAGCTGCTCGCTGGTTCGAGCGACGCGGATAGAAAGAGACCGTGCGTGGAGAGATGCACGCATACACTGACAAAGAGACGAGGCCGGGGAAAAAAAAAAAGAAGAAGAAGAAGAAGAGCCAAGGCTGACCCATAAAAACGTCAAACTTCCCCTAACCTAGAGAAACGTCTTCATTACGAGGCACGACTCCCACCGTGTAGGTCCGTGGTAGGTTATACCAACGATGAATAGCGACTATGTATAGTCGTGGAAAAAGGAGCAACACGCGTTCGTTACGTTCCGGGCGAACTTGTTCTCCACGAAAGGTTTCTAGTGGGACCTTTAGCATCGAGTGCCCTCCACGATGTTTTCTCCGCTCGGCAAACAGACTCGAGCGCGGATCCGTCGGTTTTCGAACGTGTCTATTTCGAAAGAAGGAAAAGAACAGGAAAAAAAAAAGAAAGAAAAGAAAAGAAAGAAAGAAAAAGAGAAAGGGGAAAAAAATCCGTCGACTACCGGCCATTATCGTCGAACAACCGTGGGTTGGTAGCCGGACAGATTCTGTTCGACATTTTTATTTTCTTCATTCAGCATCTTGTCCGTGTGATCTCGCGTTCGAGTGGACCACCAGGTCCTAGAAAGGTTCCTCGTGTACCGACGTCTTCGAAGAATCAACATCAATGATCGGTTCAACGGTGTACGATGGTTTATCAAGATGGTACCGTAGCCTTTCTTTCTTTTTTTCTTCCTTTTTTTTTCTTTCTCTTTTTCTTTACAACGCTTGTTTCCCTTATCTCGAGTGAAAAAAATTCTGTCGCGAGTGTCGGAGGAGCAGAGGAGTGGAGGAACGAACGTTAAAGGTTGCGAAGACGCTGTTGCGTCCGTGGCATCTATCTCGATCTGAAAATTAGATCGTCGTCTCTCTCTGTCTCGGCGGTGGAGGCCCGCCGGTGACTCGGTTACTTTACGGTCAGATAGCACGGCGATAACACGGCGAGTTTCGTTCACGCGTGCGAGCCGAAGGAAAGAAGAAGGAAGAAAGTCCTCTCTTTTAATAAAGAAGTCGACGTTTTAATATCGTGGCTCGACAGGGACTCAGCGAAAACCCTTCCCGTCCCTTTCTCTCCAGTGCTGACTTTCTCCCTCGGTCGTACGAGGTGGTTTGAAGCAGAAAGAGAGAGAGAGAAAAACCGAGGGAAGCGGTTATAATTAAATCGTGCAATCAACTGGCTAATTTGTCCTCAAGCGTATTAATAAAACCCAGCCCAGTTATCTCTCTCTCTCTCTCTCTCTCGCTGTGTTTTCCTTATTCTCCTTTCGCGAGACTATTCTTATAATATACCATTTCGCACGCTAATTTTCCCTTCCCCAACTCGGGACGTTACTCTCCTCCGTTTCTCCGCGTTCTTCGACAGTCTCTTTTGAACTCGAAAGTTCTTCTTTTTTCTTTAAGAAATTACCTCGAATAATTGAAATGTCTGAATAGGACTGAAAGTGCAAAGTGTTGAAACGCGCGAAGCGTGTACAAAATTGAAAACGAAAAAGTGACGAAAGAGAGGAATCGAGTAATATCGAGGCTGGAAGGGCCAGCAAATTAGTCAAAGCAGCAGCCGCGGCAACAGCGTGACACTCGGCTGTCGTCTCGGCGGGCCGAAACCCGGGGACCGGTTTCGGAGACCGTTCGCTCAATTGAGCGATACGTCGCCGACCACACGTGCGCCTCCACCTCCTCGACGTCCTGTGTTGCGGGCAACCCTTCTTTCTCTCCCTGCGCGGTCCATTGGAGGAGTACACGGTAGGCGAGTAAGCATGTCGTACACCGGCGGTAAGTAAAGGGCCGCGTAGGACTCGCTCCGCTTGCCTTTAGCACACGCTTGACGCGCTCACGCTCGCCAGCGAGCAAGCGCACGTGCGATCTTGCTACGGTGAAACGTTCGTTAGGAAACGTTATCCCGTGTCTGATACGTGTACCACCAGCGTGTGATGATCGAGGATTTAATTAACCGATACGACGACTCACGTTCAGCGATAGATCATATTAACGAATGATGTGTAGATCTTTCTACATGGAACGAAAAATAAAGAATGCCACATGCTCGTTTTGCGCTCGAATGTCCCTTCGGAGAGGACATCGTACCCAACAGCTCGGGCTTCCTTTCTTTATAATTTGCTGATAATTATAACGAACGTATACACTCGGTGTTATATGCGATGCGACGTAATAGTATAATGTCCGAACCACACGTCTAGAGTGAAAGCTGTAGTAACGACGCTAGAGTCAATCGACACTCACATTGGAATCATTCACATTCAAACTAGTCATCTTGTTGCTTCTTACAAAAGTTTAAAAAAGCGGAGGATATTATTTTTCCAGAGAACTATGTAACCATTAACTCTTGCACATTGTACCTGTTCTAGCAAATCTGCAATACACAGAAAGAAAGATATAATTTCTAAATATCATTTGAATGATTGTTTCCAATTTTTGCTATGCCATTTTATTTGAAGTGATGATACTTCGTAAATAAATTGCCTATAGATAGTACCAAAAACAGTTTGTCGAGAGCGAATGGTTAATTAACCGCGCATGCCGAATACGCGTTTACTTAAACTGGTGAAATTAGCTGCCAAGAAACGCAGTTGCGCGAGATAACGCGAGAAGCATCAGTTAATAGTCGAAGATATCGTTGAAACGTATAACGTGACAATGAGCGTGTTGTGTGCATGGCGCATGCTGTGCGTAATATGGAAAGCATTATATCATCTCGCGTTCTACGCGCGATTCGAGCCATCTTCAAAAGGTGCGACCAAGTGTCTGAAAATTGAAAATCGTCAAGCTTCCTTCTACTTACTCGTTCACTCTCGTATCTCATTCTTCCCACATGCGACACACACACGCATACACACACACACACACACATACACACAAGAGGAAAAGAGTTGCGAGGCTGATTGAACGAGCTCGCTTTAAAGATAATTTGGTCAAAGGGGAAGTCGAAGAAATTTGGAGGAATTCGAAAGACGAGGCGCTATGACGAATAGCGGGGGGGGGGGGGGG
>NIPQ01107331.1:0-16316 GCA_002806875.1 Lepidotrigona ventralis hoosana | reverse complement strand
AAAGTTTCTTCCCATTTTTTTAAATAAAAAATATCAAAAGAGAAAACCAATTTTATTAATTTTAAATTAAATTTAAAATACACAATACAGTACAAGATGAGCCAAAAGTTTCTTCCCATTTTTTTAAATAAAAAATATCAAAAGAGAAAACCAACTTTATTGATTTTAAATTAAATTTAAAATACACAGTACAAAATGAGCCAAAAGTTTCTTCCCCTCTATTTTTTTCTTTTTTTTTTAATAAAAAATATCAAAAGAGAAAACCAATTTTATTGATTTTGAATTAAATTTAAAAAGAAACCTAAAAAAAAAAGTAGGTTTGTCACTGTGTTATTTTCTTAGAAGAAGAAAAAAAAGAAAAAACCAAAAACGTGATCATATAAAATCTATATCATCAGACAGACAAATTGTCAGTTTTAATTACTGCTGATCGTATATACATGCAGTCGCGATTTCGATTGAGACGAATAAAAAGGAAAAGACAAATGCAGGCACTTTCTCCGCGCATTCGCGGATTCCCGAAATCATTCGTGCCCGCGATGTTTCACGAGGTCACGTTAGCAAGAACCTTCGGCACAGTCGGTAAGCTCGCGCACCAGATTTCCTTGGACATCCACGCCGGAACGTTTAAATGCCACTGACATTCACTTTTCGTTACGTGAAGCGAAAAGAAAAAAAAAAAGGAAAAAAAAAGGAAGGAGAAAAAGAAAGAATGAATCACGCGACTCATGACCATGTGACCGTTCGGTTCTTGTATCAAGACCGGCTGGAGAAAATTAGTACGGTAAAACTGCTTTTAACTGGCTTACGAAAGTACTCGAACATATGCTATAGAAGAACTTGAGAATCAACGTGCGTATGTGTCACGAAAGTGTCCGAATGTTTCGAGCATCCTATCCGATTTTCAATGAAATCCTGTCTTCTCGTCGAGTAACATTACGTTGCGAAATTTTAATAATTAAAGCTAATTATCGCTACTGTGGGATTAAAACAGCGAAAAACATGACCGAGCACATGATCATAGAAAAACTTCGATACTTTGAATTAACATTTTCGTAAAAGAAAGTCATGTAAGTCTTGTTTTAAAGCTTCAAGGCTTCTACTTTGGCCGTCTTAAGTTCATTCCCCCCCCTCCCCCGAAAACATTTTTACATCATACACAGCAAATAGGAAAGTAAGAGTAGCATTAAAAAAAATTTTTTTTTTCGTAACTTGATCTACTAAGATTTAGTTCTGAAAATTGAAATTTTCTTCTTTACAAAAAGAGCCCTTGAAGATTATTTTTTCTTTTGCAATTTTATTGAACTTTGAACATTAAGATTAAAATGTTGGGATGAAATGTTGGGATTTTTGTAATTTTTGTCGTTCAACTCTAATATTAAAATTCAGAATAATAAAAAAATCTAAAATTCAGAAATTCAGAAAAATAAAAAAAAAATCAGAAAAATAAAAAAAAAACAACAAATTTGAAGAGGTCGTTGTAAAGAAAAAATTTTAATCTTCAAAACTACCACAAATTTAGTCTGCGTATGTGTTTAATTTTGCTCTTCACTATATGCATCTATGTATCTATTTTTTTATTTAATGTATGCTCTAAATTTTTAGACAATAATGTATATTAGTATCTAAAATATCTTGAAATTTCATCAAAAATGAATATGATGAAGTTTGAAACAAATCCAAAAACATAGAATAAAGTACTCATATACAAACTAGTAGAGAGACAAATATATTAACAGAATTTTTAAATAATAGAAAACAATTGCCTTTCTGATATCAAACTTTATCCAGCAATAATCAGGACAATTATCGATTTTTATATCGATATTTAAGAACTTAAAAATTATATTCTGCTTGTTGAAATTCTAATTTACGAGACTTCACTGTCTCGGTGTTATATTTTTATTTTGGAACCTAATTAACCGTCAGAAATTTATGGTGAAAGGTGGAACGAGATACACCGTAATCTTCCTCTCGCGGACGATAATTTAATAAACTGTTGAAAGCAGTTGAATATTGTTTCTTTAAAATTCTCACAGACGGACTAGCATTTGGTCTGCTTCGTAGTATTTAATAGTCAACGAGATTTCTGCAACGTGTAGCAAAATTTCTTAAACCAGTTTGTTTGTTACAAATGAATTAGTTATCTTCAACACAGTTTTCTTGTAACACACTTTCTCAGAGAAATTCTTGTTCCTTCAAAATATATATTGTTACAAATGGAGTTCTTTCGATGTTCCATTCTACTCTCGAGTTTTCTCGTTTTTTGTATAAAAACACCTCGTTTTTTGTATAAATTATATCTTTTCTAGTTGCATGTAATCACATTGCTCGTAATAACCAGCAGTCGGCTGTTTGAAACTATTCGATTTGACCGTGTTTAAAGCAGCATTCTAAGCAGCGTTAACGAAATACTTAACCTAATCGAATCTTCGCACCTTCACGTTCGAAAAGAAAAAAAGAAAAAGAAAAGAAAAGAAAAAACGATAAGTGGAACGGCATTGAGCAATGTAACGATCGCTCGAGGCCGAGTTTCGTCGATTGATCGATCGAACCGACCGAATGTATCGAGAAGGTACATGTGTTAACGATCTAGGACATAGGTGTCCAATCTTTCAGGTCTTTTGTGCCTCGTTGGCCAACAAATATTTTTTTATCAGTTCAATATAACCTGTATTATTTACTAGAAAAATATATTTATATTAATTAAAAAAATATTAAANAAACACTTTTCTTTTTTTTTTTTTTTTTTTTTTTAGACACCAGCTCATCAACGTCTGGTTTGACACAGATAGTGGTAATAAAAAAATTTTCTTCCTATTTTATTTTTCAGTGTGCTTCATATGGGAGGAACATTCGTAATTAAAATTATTCAAATAATAAAAGTCTCGTACAATTATTCCAATTATTTAGTAATACGCATGATCTAGGGGGACTGTCCGGTCGTTGTTGTTCGATCGCACGAACTTCCCTCCTCGCTTCAGAGGACTACCAACTTGTATCGATAGTTGATCGATATCGGCCACTTTGTGTTTAATTATTTATGCGTGAAAAAGACCGTTTCGATACTCCGCGGTCCATTAATCACGATGAAAGGCGAGATCGCCTGGGTTCAATGCGAAATTGTTACGTCCTCGTCACCGTATATGGTGCCGGTCGTTATAACAAAAGATCCGAACGATAAGGTTAAAGGGTGTAGAAAGTGATACAAAGAGTTTCGCTGGTATCCTTGAATTGCCCGTGACGCTGACATAATATCGATGCTCAAAGTGTGGGGGATTTTTGAATAATTACGAGAGCCAAGATAGTTGGCAGTTCAGTTTTGCGCGGATGAATGAACGATACTACGCTTGTGTCACGGTGGGAGTCTCTTTGAACTGCAGAAAATAAATACGCGACAATTTCGACGCATTAGTTTGATAGCCAGGATAGCCAGAGACTCTAACAATAAGTTGCAAAATAACTAATTGTGAGTATTGATTGGTCGGAAGAGAATGATTAACCTCAATGAGTTTTCAACCAAGTTGAAAAATCGTAAGATTTACGTGTAGAAAATTATCGAAGTGTTTCACGAACGGAAGATGTGGTGTTCCTGAGTGTATCGGTTAACTAAGTTTAACTCTAGCTCAAAGGAACTGAAGTGTATAGAATTAACAAGATCTACGGGATAAGATTAGTTGAAAATTCAACCCTTCGCCTTGCGATGTTCTTCGCGGTCTTCAATAGTCGTTAGTTATTATGTACATTATAAATGGAATTCTTTCAAAGTTCCATTCTACTTTCGAGTTTTCTTAAATACCTCACTTCTTGTAAAATTACATCTTTAACTCGACATTATAACCCAAGAGATCCGAGATCTAAGAATCAGCATTCGGAAAGCTGAAATGAAAATAAAAAAAGCTTTTGACAAGCAACTATGAACTAGTTTGTCATCTGGTCTCGTCAGTAAATTGAAAAATGTAGAATTTTGTACGAAATTCAAGGAGAATCTTTAACATTAATATTACACTTTATGTAATTCTTCAGTTTTTCTTATATTCTTTCTTCAACGACTCCACCTCACGGTGACCCCGTTTTCACGACATATCGGGCGCACAGCAGTGGCCGAAATCGACTTTTATAAACGGAAATCGGTGATAAACGCACTCGACACCGTGCTCCTCGCCACTTTATCACGCGAATGTGGAACTTCATTCACCGACCAGTTCTTTCGTCGATTGCCATATCAAACATGCGACATATATGACATATATTGCGATCAAGTAATTAATTGAACGATCTCGAAACGACCAAATTATTTGAATCTTATTGCGTTATCTTTCCCCGTAACGATTCCAAGATTCACATTCGAGAGAGCTCGGTGTAATTAATCAGATCGAGGATTTATCGTCTCTTCTCGAGAAGAAAACTTATTTTTTTTTTTACTGCTGGAGGATTTTGTACGATGTTGCTTTAAACATCCTCCGAAGGTGAGATCATGCATTCTTTTTGTCGCGGTATTAATAACAGTCTGAAAATCATTTCTTAATCATATCTTCGAGTCAACTCGAACGATAACAACCTCGAAAATTTCCTATCTCTGGGACACTTAACTTCCCTGTATAAATGATAGTATAATAAAATCTTTCGACAGTGTTGTTCAACTCTTTGAACTATATGGTTTCAATTTTTGATTATTCAAATTATGAAGACGAGAATAAAATTTTATTTATTTAATAAGAATAAAAAAATTTCTATTTGAAGTTTCATTTTCATGACTTTGAACGTGTTTTATTTTTAAGCTTCGTTTTCAAGATTTTGCCTTGATAGTGGCAAATTTTCAAATTAAATTTTCTCCAAAAACCTTGAATGAAAAAAAATTTTTCTTCTGCATCTTCGACTTATTTTTGGTGAATTTTGCCCATTATAACTTTTTTAAATGATTTTTTCTTTAAAAAAAAAGTAACTCAGGGACATCCGTAAGTGATGTTTTTTTTCTCAAATTTAATAAATATAACAATTGCCATTTAGTGACAATAATTTAACTTGTTATAACATAAACTATATTCTAGTTAAATTTATATTGATATTTAGCGTGTTAAATATTCTAAATTAAAACTGTATTAACTCTTAAATAAAATTTTGTACAGCATCAAAAAACGAAAAAATTGATTTCTTTCTTTTTCTGAATAAAACGAAGCTTTTGTTAAAGATAGCGAAATAATCAAAATTGAAGAAAAACCGCTAAATTTCTTACACAAATAAAATCTTACACAAATCACAAAGAATCTGCTCTACTTTCCACTTGCTATATTTCTTTCAATGCTTCGCATCTGACACGCTTCTGTGTTAACTAACTGACCAATGAGAGGAAAAATCGCGAAGCGAGTAGTTAAAACAAAAATTTGGTAGAATTTATCAGTGAAACCGGCAAGTAACGTGATTCGTGGTGACCGACTTTCAGCGACGAGCTTGCTCTCGTATGTATGTATGCACGTGCACGTACGTGCGAAAGGTGTATCCTTGGAAGTTAGGGCGATGCCGGAAATTTCCTCGAAAAAAAAAAAACTTTTTTTTTTTTTACGAAACAAGTTTGACCGGTGGTCAGAGTGCACGTGTGTTACCGATTCGAGGCAAATTCAGGACAATGATATAACACGTTCTCGCACGAGCGGCAATTGCAGTTGCACGCGTAGCTGGCCATCTGCCGAGTGAATCGCACATGCCGCCGTTCGATACGTCGAACAACGAGAAGCTTCGAGTAAAACGGTAGCAAACGAGTTGACTCGATTGATCGAGTTATGTATGCTGCTTTCGAAACTGCGCGCATTTTCAGATGATGAAAGCCTGTCTCGTTTGTTCGAGAGAGAAAGACCGTAAAACGAAACGCAACAGTGCAGATGCGAATTTGAATTTCGATTGGTCATGATCCTAGAAGAAACTAGGAATCCAGAACTATGGATCGTGACGTTGTCAGCATTGCTTTTTAGATTTATCTCGGAACTTACTTTTATTACTTTCCTTTTTTATTACTTTCCTTTTTTTTAGTGGAATTCAAGGTTCTGATGAGAGTTAGTGGATTAATTAATCAAATTGAATTCATTCAATTCAATTGAATTAATTAATCAAAGTGAATTCAATCTTCTAAATCTTTTGCACTGTCCCATCTGAAGGGACGTTGTACTTAAATCTAGCTCGGACTTTCTCTTTTTTATAATTTGCTGACAATTACAACGAATGTTGTATACACTTGATTTATAATATCTGAACAGACGTCTAGTGAAAGATAACGAAGAATTTCAGAATAATTTTCATAAACTAAATTTCTTGTCACTTCTCACGAAAGTTTAGAAAATAGTGGAGAATATTATTTTTCCAAGGATTGAAATTATGCATCATTAACTCTTGTATCTTATACTTGACGATTGCTTTAAATTTGAACGATATCACACGTTAGAAAGATACAATCAACAAAATTCCCACTTGAATGATTGTTTCCAGTGCTATATCATTTAGTTTGAGACGATGCTTCGTAAATAAATTGCTGGTAGAGAGTTGAATTTGAATTTACAAGCCTTTAGAAAATCTTTTTTTTTCTTGCAAGTCTTAAATGAACTATTTAATTCCCCCTCAAATTCAAATCTGAAATCTTGAAGCGCGAATTTTTTCTCGTGTCATAGCTTTCGTTAAATCGACCGGTTAATTCGAACGAAAGTAATAATTGCAACTCTTGCGTAACTCGTTGAAGTGTTTAATAAAACAATAATTCGCCAACTTGCTTATTTTTCTTGGATAAGGCATACTCACCTCTGATCGTGTGATACCGATCTGACTTCTCGCGTACGGCGTCGCATCAGTCAGGTTGACATTAATTGGACCGCTTAAAATGAAATACTACTCGTCGCGTCGAGAATATTTTCGCCGAAGACAAATATTACAGAAGCGTTGTACACGACGTTCGTTTCAACGTAACATTTACATTAATGTTGAAGAAATTTATAAACGCGCTGACAGAGATGAGACAACGTGTGCAAGAGGAAATAGCAGCAGTTTTAAAGCCGAGCTATCCGAATATATTTAGAATTATACATATTTAATGTAGAAAATGTTGTTTGAAAGTATTTACATACTCACTGTTAATATTTTTTTTAATTTATTTGAAAGATGTACTAGTTGTCATTGCAAGAGATTTGGAATTTTAACAGCGTGAAAGATGTTTCATTTAGATTCCAGAGTGACGTATGTGGGTATTAACAAATCCTTTCAAGTGTTGTACACACGTTGTAGTCCGGTGAAGTGAAAGTTGCCTGGTATTTTTACAAAAAAAAAAAAAAAGAAAAGAAAAAAAGAAATACAAAAGAAAAAATATCGCCCGTAGCGCGTGTATTTTCATTCTTCTTAATTTGGTCATTTTTGTGTTCGTTTTAGATAATGAACGGTTCACGAAACGTTATTTACTGTCGTGTGTCGCGTAAAGTAGCCAGATTTCTGGCCAACTCGATCGAAGCGAAGCAATCAAACTGGTTTATCCCGCGATAACGAGAACGATTTCATCTAGCACGAATAGTTCCGTTGGAAACTAGTAACGTTGATAAATAATAGGGAAGAGAAAAAAAGTAAATTGACAATCATCGATTAATTAGAAAAGAAATTAGAAAGAGACTAATTAATTGAAGAAGAAATTAATAAATAATTGCCATAAGCAACGATAGCGATAGTAAAGTAGAAAGTGGCAGAGTTGCGCAATTAGAAGAGGAAAATATTTTCCATTTAATTTGTTTTCGCGCACCACCGTGCATTTATCATTTATAATTGGAGAAAATGGAAGGAAATTCCGATTGATTGTTGTTGCGCGCGTGTGTTTATAGGAAATGTTCTTTTCGATGAAGCCAGTATTTAGATAGGAATTATTCTTAAAGATATGAATTAAATCTTGGCGAGTTTGCCAGTGGCAAAATATTCGCATCAACTTAATTAATTAATGGACTGTTTGATAGTAAAGCTAAATGAATCTCGTTTGCAACTCTATCTGTAAAAATATCAAACTCTCGTCATCTGAAGAAATTGTAGAGATATAATTTAATGATGTTTATTATATTAAATAATAAAGAAAAACAAAACAACAAATAATAAACGCAAGATAGACAACACAGACAACAATAATTCGAATAAATTCAAACGACACAATTAATTCTTTTACGCAACACAAAATGATCACTCTTTTGACCACACTCATTCAACGCTGTTTTACAACTCTCTCCTTTTTTTTAAAAAAGAAAAGAGATCTCTCCATCTATTAAAAATAAAAATAACTAAAAAAAACTAAATAAAAATAACTAAAAAAAAGAGATCTCTCCATCTATTAAAAATAAAAACAACTAAAAAGTATAACTATACATAGTAATAATTTCGATACTACATTAATATCTGTGCAAAATTTTATTTTATTTAAGACTTAATACAGTTTTAATCTACGATATAACTCAACGTTAAACACACTAAATGTCGATATAAATTTAATTAGAATATAGGTTATGTTACGATAAGTTAAATTATCGTCACTAGATGGCGATTATTAAATTTATTAAATTTAAAAAGAGAACGACGTTACTTATGAGTAGAAAGTCACCAGCAATGTTCAACACGTTGAACATTCAAAATCTTTCGAAATGCAGTGACAAAACGTTAACGGAGAGAACTTAATTCTGCAAAACGATTGCATGCTTGCAATTGCACATAAAGAACGACGGCAAGGCGTCGACAGTTTGAACCGATATGGCGTCGTTCGTACTTGGTGTGAACCAAAAAAAAAAGAAAAAAGAAAAAGAAAAGGGCGAGGAGGGGAAGANTTTTTTTTTTTTTTTTTTTTTTCTATTGCGGTTACATAAAACGCGGTAACGATCGCGTAACGCACGAAAAACGAACGTGTTTGCACGTGTGAATAGGCCCGCGGACGTTTAATTCGAGCGAGCGTGAAAAGATCGGTTGTGTGCGTCGGCAGGAAGCGATGAAGAAAAAGGGAAAGGATTCCCTGGGCACGAGGTGGTCGGTCGAGCGATGCAAAAGAGGAAAGGCATCTGCCTTTGGTGAGGCTCGGCGAGGCTCGGTTAGCCTCGGTTTCACGCTACATTTTCTCTGCTAATTATCCGTCTAACGTGAGTCTGTCTTAACGATCGATTCGATGCACGACGAACGGATACTCTGGCTGGCTAATTTTCTGGGAAATTTAGTTGCGCAATTGTTTATAACAACGTTTTACATAACGACGCGTGCAGATGTTTCTCCTTCCTCCCGCGGGCTTCTCCTCTGAATGGCTCGAAATATTTTACACGCCGTGAGAGAGAGAATCACGCTTCTTCCTGGTTTCGGGAGTTCCTGGAATTCGTCGAGGCTCAATTCTCAATTTGTGACTCCACGTGACTCGAGAGGGAAATGTTTCCCTATGCTCGTTACACGCGTTCGTCGTTCTTTCCTTGATGAAGCTCATTCATTGATGAAATTGTATTATAATGCGGAGATTGGTTAACGACGACGGTATTACCGTATTTGAAATAACAGTCCGGTCGAACATGTTTTTTCCCTTGCTTTTTAGAACAAAGAAACGCGATTCGATACGAACGGTATGAATTCACATAGTTCTTGCACGAAAGTGTATATCGATTTAGTGACTCAGAAAGTTAAAAAAGGGCGAGAAAGAGAGAACAAAGAAAGGTGGAAAGGATAGGAGGAACAGATTATTGAAAAAAGGAAAAAAGAAATGTTTCGCTCGACTTTGAAGAAAATGTTAACGTTTCAAAATTGACAAGAGTTATTTCAAAGCATATTACTTTCTTTCTAATAAAAATATATATATACTTTTTCAAGTGAACAAAAAATTGCACGAAGACACGCATTTTTCCTTATTAAAAAAAAAAAAGAATCGATTTAATTACTTTAGAAACAACTTAATTGTACGCTATTAAATTTAGTAATGTCATGTTTATATGCTTATAAATTTATGTTTATCATATTAATATGCACAAAGTACGAACGCTCTTGACGAAACGGGATAAACATTGAGACCATACGGTTCGCTTTGAAACATACATCATTTGAGATATCAGATTTTTAGAACATTTTAAAAATATCTTTACATTACTTCTATATTTATCACCGGCGTAATCATTTCACGAGTGAAAGAAATTCTTTCGTTCTTGTAGAAAACAGGTATATCAAGGACTTGAAAATTTGGAGAGTTCAATAAAAATCATCAGAAATTGCCAGGAAAAGAACAAAAATTATATTAGGGATACCCATAATGTCAGTTTCTTTTTTTTCTTTCAAATATCGTAAATAATCCAGCGACAATGATTTAAAATGTTGCACAGTGTCAGAAAAGCAGCTACCTGTCGATTAAAAATTTGATTTGAATTTTGCCGGTAAAGTCAGCGGGATCAACGTTCCCTAAAAAGTTAGCGTTACGTTCGATGGGCCGATAAGTGGATCGGTATCCGTCGAATTCGACGGAGCGTGTCGGATGGCCGACCCTGATCGCTGAAATTGATGAGGCGCATTCTATCTAGCCCGCGCTCGCGACTGCCGCCGCCGCGGCTCGACTTTCTCTCGGAGTCACATGATGCTAAGTCACATGCGTTCTCTGCGCAATCTTGCATCGAGATGCAAGGCCTGTGTGAGAGATGCCCCGCTTCCACGGCAGAATCGTGTTTTCCCTGACACTCGCCGTCTCTCTGCAGGTGCAGCGCGCTTACACGTTCAGAGGAAGAGAGAAAGAGAGAGAGAGAGAGAGAGAGAGAGAGAGAGAGAGGGAGAGAGACGAGAGAAGAAGTCGGATCGATCTAGTTCGCCGATGAGCGAGCGCGAACGCTCTTTCTTTTCCTTTCGTTCGCTTCGTTGCCGTGTTTCGCCTTCCCTTTCACGGAATAACAGGGTTGAGCGCGCGGCTCACGTGACCAATTGCCATTACCACCCTCTGTTACCCAGTTTCTCTCGTCGTTTCCGATCGGAATTGGAATTTGCGATTGGCACTGGAATTGGCATTTGCATCCGAAAAGTTCCAACGGACGTATGCAATCTTCTTCCTGTGCGTTGGTTTTTAGTTTGCGATCGGTGACTCTTCTAGTCGAGGAAGCCTGAGAGATGATCCGAAGTTTATGGTAATCTTCTTCCGTTTCGTAACTCTTACTCGGTCTTCCTTCGATCGGACCGATTATTATTTGACAAAGTGAATGCCCTGGCTTTTTTTTTTCATTCTGCCGAGTATAATCATAATAATCGTCAATCACGTCGAGAATGACTTGTTGTATATTATAACAAGTTACGATACACGAACATGGCCCGATCAATCATTTCAGCAACCGACTCGATGTTAATCGCTGGTCTGGGCGTGTAATTTATTGGAGTGAATTCTCGATAAGTAAAAACGTGTATTATCTTATGCAAATCGAAGACGCGAACTTTGTTCTCTTTTCTTTTTTTCACTAAACGTTTTGAGAACCTTCGATATCCTTTGCGCAACACGTTCGAAATATTTTTCACTCGTAATTTCATTCTTTCACTTGTGTCTTGTTTTGTTATTCATGTTGTATTATATTCTCGTTGGTCGAAATATTATTTTATCCCAATACATTGACAGACTTGTATCAAAATATTACTATAATATATTTATAGTAAACTAAACGTTTTGAGAACCTTCGATATCCTTTGCGCAATACGTTCGAAATATTTTTCACTCGTAATTTCATTCTTTCACTTGTGTCTTGTTTTGTTATTCATGTTGTATTATATTCTCGTTGGTCGAAATATTATTTTATCCCAATACATTGACAGACTTGTATCAAAATATTACTATAATATATTTATAGTAAACTAAACGTTTTGAGAACCTTCGATATCCTTTGCGCAATACGTTCGAAATATTTTTCACTCTTAATTTCATTCTTTCACTTGTGTCTTGTTTTGTTATTCATGTTGTATTATATTCTCGTTGGTCGAAATATTATTTTATCCCAATACATTGACAGACTTGTATCAAAATATTACTATAATATATTATTAAAATATTATTTAATAACAAGATATAGAAATTCCATTGAACGATTAAAAGTATCTTTCTCTGTTGCACGCAGCAAACAATTTCAAGAGAGGGATTTCCTTCGGCTTAAAGTTTCGGGGTGGCCACAAGGTGTCAATGACAGCCACCAAGCGGATTTATTTTCGCACATTGCCACGTTTCATTGAGGATACTTAGCCAGATTTATACCTGTTGCTTCCCTGTCGAAGGCTGACGTCACTGGCCCCAGAGCAAAAACAACATCGTGACTTCATTATGCGAACCTTCTCACCTGTCACTCGAAACGGCCGGCAAACTTAGCTGGTGCCTCTCTCGAGTGATCCAATAAACGCTTTCATAATAAAAACGGTGATTGAACGTTGTCCACGTTGTCGTCGAGACACGGTGTTTCCTTCTCTTGAGGTATCCTCCGCGCGAAATTCCTCGCCATTGTACGCAACAACCGGTTCGCTCTTGTCGAAGAACCGATCGTCGACGAGACGTTGTTTTCGATTCGACGTGCTTTCGAAATTCCGTCCTGTGTCTCTCTGTTGTGAAAGAAATTCGAGTGAAAGCGAGCGAACGATTCGCCGAGAGGGGAAATTGTTCCGATTGACAGCAATTTAATTGGCCAGTTCGATGAAGAGATAAGAAGTTAAGCTAGTCGTAGACAAAGTACACGGACGTACGTTTAATAGACTTGCTTTGGAAACTTTGAGAATGCTTCAGACGTTCATTTGCAATGAAATTTTTATATAGAGTAGATAGTATTGCAACAGAGGTAATAATTCATTTTAATTATATTCTACGCACGCATCTTTTGTCTAACAAGCGATAAGTCGAACAGTGATCGATCACTCTTTGAGAAACTCACCTTTTTTCGCATGTATCGCCCGAGGACCGAATGAAACGCGACGATGGCAGCTTCGATGGCGAGCATGAAAATCATAGTTCACGTAGCATCGGTCAATCAAACGGCCTCGGAAAACCGTTCTGACCGGTGACTATCTCAGTTTGGAAGGAAACTAGGACAGAATACGCAACGCGTATAACTAAAATTCTCTTTGCCTCTCTCACGAGAGTGGATCTCCCGAGTGCTATGCGTCCTTTCTCGTTCCGAATATGCACGCGTGCCAATTGCTTCTGACGTCTCCAACCTCGATAAAAGAAAAAGAAAAAAACACGCAGTGGCACACGAACGATTTCTACTGATCCGAGCTTGGCAAGTAATTTATAAATCGTGTAACACAATAGAAAATTAGAAAGGAATTAATCAGAAGATTAATATCAGGTTGGTCAAAAAGTAACTGCGTTTTTTTTTTTTGTCAAGTGCAAATGAAAGGCGAATTTTTCACGAACAATGACAATTTTTTTTTTGCATAAACAAAAACTTTATTAATACATTGACCATTTTGTACGCGTTCAAAAATGTTTTTATCTTTCTTGCCAAAAAAGCAATCCCAACGATTTGATATTTCCAATATGACCAATTCTTTACTATTAGCACGTTAGATAATTTTTTATGAGCTTGCACAACGTTTTCTTTTTCTCAATAGTAACAGCAAAATATGGCGAAAGTGTTCCTTTTTAATTTTCCATTTTCACGGAAATGCTCTTTTCGAGAATGTTTCCTTTTTCCACAGTTGTGAAAAAATCAGAAATGAAGTTAACTGCACGTCTCGAAATACACGTATGCGTCCATTCATCAGAAAAAAAAAGCGCAATTATATCTTTTTTTGGTAATACAAACCAAGCCAATACAATTATATCTGCATGATTGCAAATTGCAGAAATTTGTGCAAATTCATCCAGCTGTGATTTGCGCCCAATTTTCTTCTTCGTGCATCCAATTAATCTTCGAAATCGTGCTGTAATTTTGCTTGCTTCGAAGACGTTTCGTATCTTTCGTATCGCTTGAGAAAAATGTTTCATCGCAGTCTCGAAACGAGAGAAAGCGGAATTGAGAATTTGAAATTTCTAGATTAGTATCTCGATCGCAAATGCTTCGTTTTATTCCCGCGGCCTGGCGTTTACCTTCAAACGTGTCCTCGACTTCTGCCAGCAGAAGATTGCGACAGCTGGAATGGAATTCCGCCTTCATCTACTAGATAATATTTTCCCGCGACCGAAATAGCACCTCGGCCATCGTTTTTCCTCGACGACAATCAGGTTTGTACACACCGCCTTAACAAATCGAAACGGTGCAAGACTATGCAAGATTAGATTAAACCCATAAAATCTTGACAGATTTTATTTCGTGCGCTGCTTTTAATGTAATCTTTTGTCTAATAATAATAATAGTTTCGTTAGATTGTGTAACTAAATTCGTTCGAATTTTAGTTAAATTTTTCACAAAATATTATACGAAAAACATTATTTGCGACGATCTGCAAATTCGCAGATTTTTGTGCAACTTTGTACTTTGAGATTGTTAGATAGTACTATATATAATTCTTTGATATTTTTATACAAAAAAGACAGAAGAGATAAAATTCGATAGTAAATTCACCGAGATAAAATTTCGATAGTAAATCTTTATACTTCCCAAGTCTGATCTGACTGAAATATATTATCGAGGTTCTCTTGCAAGAAATGCAAACGAGCTTAGTGCACATTCTAGAAATGTTAGACTCGTAAAATCACGAAAGTATTAAAGTCGTAAAATGTACAAATGATATGAACCGTGTATTTTCTCGAATAATTTATTAGGTTCGCGTCGAAATTGATCAGCCGAAAAGTATCGTGATGTCGGAGTGTTATCGTTGTGGTTCCAATAAGCAATCGAGACAACGACCACAACATTGCGGAACTTTCATTCGTTTGCATAGTTGACCGCATGATTCACACAAGAGGCCAGTCTAGTCCGTATATCCTGGATCGTTTGTATCCTGTTATGTCCATTGTTCAACCTCCTGTCTGTCGTGGTCTGACCACTTCTCCTGATGTCGCTAAGATATCGTTTTAATCCATTTTCTATGAACAAATTACATATGTTGAACATTCATATACTTCTACATCAATATAATACATACATATTATCTGATATAGTTAAGACATCAGATAAGATAGTTCAGATTCTCGTAGTTAAAGTACCATTTTAGTTTTGCTATACAAACTATATTGAACATTTCCCCAAGTTTCTAAATATTAAAATAATTTGATATACAGTAAATTAGTTAGTGATAACAGTAATAATAGTATCATAGTTCAGATTCTCGTAGTTAAGGTACCATTTTAATTTTGCTACACAAACTATATTGAACATTTTCCTAAGTTTCTAAATANATTTTGCTATACAAACTATATTGAACATTTCCCCAAGTTTCTAAATATTAAAATAATTTGATATACAGTAAATTAGTTAGTGATAACAGTAATAATAGTATCATAGTTCAGATTCTCGTAGTTAAGGTACCATTTTAGTTTTGCTACACAAACTATATTGAACATTTTCCTAAGTTTCTAAATATTCAAATAATTTGATATACAGTAATAATAGTATCATATGTGAATGTCGTAGAAAATTCATAATTCAATATGAACAAATTACATATGTTGAACATTCCCCTAAGTTTCTAAATACTACATCAATATAATACATGCATATTATCTGATATAGTTAAGACATTAGATAAGATAGTTCAGATTCTCGTAAGGTACCATTTTAGTTTTGCTATACAAATTATAGTTAACTTTTTGCCTAAGTTTCTAAATATTAAAATAATTTGATATACAGTAAATTGTAACAATGATAATAGTATCATATGTGAATGTCGTGGAAAATTCAAGTTCTGTATCTATAAAAAACTTTTAATAATAGTAGCAGTATCTAACTGTTAGGTTTAGAATTGAATCATTTAACTAACGCACATTCATTCGCATGCTTTTTCATTCTTTCTTACATGGACAGCTTAACATTAACTATTTATTTTACATTCCCATTTTCCAGGTCGATTCTTAATTTGCATTTATGATTTTACAATCCAATCGTATTCTCTTTATCCTTTTTATTGAAGAAGTTTTACTATTAAAATATTACTACTATTCTTCGTTAGATGCCACTTAACCTATCAGCTGTTACATCTCCTCATAAAATATCTATTACGAAATGTTTGCTGAACATTGATAAAATATTCGATCAAAAAAAAAAAAAAATTCGAGATATCGAGTATTCCCGAAAAAGGAGAAGAATCTTATTCGCTAGCGAAACCACCGAACTACGACGCATCCGGGCACGAAAAAAAGACAAAGACCTTGCTCCCGTTGTGAAAGTAATCGCGACCGAGCT